>OY720465.1:13289064-13401564 GCA_963082715.1 Harpalus rubripes
CATTCTTTCTAAGATGTTAAAAATTTAATCACAGTATAAAAGCATAATATAAAAAATATAATTATATTAATTTCGTATTACTTATATTAATTATATTTTATAATTTATAACATTGAAACGTTAGAATCCCTAATGTGTTTTGTATACATAAGTATACAGCAATTTACGAGCAATCAGTTATTATTGTTGTCGAAAACAAGAATAAAAAATCTGATATGGCCAGCACATTACCTTCCGTCAGTTCTATGTGTTTTGTACTAATTTCATACAGAAAGTTCCTTGCAAAAGATTGTATTGTACATTGTCTTCTGGCAGTTGTATGTAATTTTTATAAATTCCATGCAGGAAGTTTCTAGCAAAAGATCCTATATTTCCAGTAAAATTATAACACAAACATACTATGCCAATTGCATTTTACACTGACATCTTTCAATCATAATTTTCTTAATATAGCAGCTGTTCCCAAGTTATAGCATAGCTGGCTGCTTTATGACATTTAATTTCTTTATAATGTTTTAACTCTATATCCATTTAATATGAAGTAGAGAGCATAAAATATTCTTTAATATTTATAATAAAATTAATTGTGAAAAAATGATATTTAACATCGTTATAGGAAAATAAAGATATCAAATATGGAGCGAACACTCTTTTATTACGAATACTCTTTCTCTAGTTACATATCAAATACAACTAACTCTCAAATTACTATTTCCAAACTATAAAAATTGTGTATTAGTATATCATATAGGTAAAAATTAGGTAAACAATCACAATCACTTTGATACTTGAGAATTACATGGTTTTGTTTATCAAATGTGAATCCCATAGCCATCTTGAAAGCTAACTTACTATTTACAATGAAACTGTTTAAAATTAATAAAATTTGTAATTTAATATTTTTTTTCTATTTTGTTTCTTTAATATGTACTTTATGAAACCCATTTGGATGTCATAAAGTACTTCTTTATGACATTCAAATGAGTTTCATAAAGTACACATTAAACAACCGAAATTGAAATTCCTTCTAATGATTTCTAATTTTTTCATTAACCACTTTAAAATTTGTAAGAAGGCGTTGTCAAAAAATATTTAATCCAGTACGTAACAATTTCAGAAATCAGTGAGGTGGATTTCTAATTTTCATTCCTCTGGTATGTCTTGGATCAATAATTTCGGGAAGCAGGCAATCAATATAAAATAATTTTAATTTAGGAAGCATTTTTTCATCCCAGAATTTATCATTCCGCTCAATTTTGTCAACAATCATTCCTAATGGAGTCCATAATATAAAATAACAAAACTGTTTGCTTGTTATATGTAACTGCCCTTGCACCTGATAATAGTAATTATGGTTAGATTTTAATCGGAAGCAATTATTTTTAAATTCCATGTATGCTATTTTTTTCTTTATTATTGCATCTTCTGGTTCAAATTTAGATACGGAAAAAGGGCATTTCACCTCTACAATACTATCAGAATTTGTTACGCCGTCAGGGCTTGCTACAAGGTATTGATATTCAAAATGAATAAATAAGCCACAATGAGACACTTTCAAATTGTATTTTGTTTCAAAATCTCGTATTGCAAATGACTCATGATCTACTCCCCAACGTGTAGCAGCATTTCCGCGGAAATCTTCATATAATATTTTTTTATAATTCCACAGCAGGACGTTGATCGCAATTTGCATATTGGACCGAAGGTTGATGCTGTTAATCTAAATAATCTTTGTTGCTTCCATTCTGGATTACTAGCTTGACCTACTGTTGATTTTTCTATTCTTTCTAAGTCATCCGTGGATTTTTTAAAGTTAGTGTTTAAAAATATATCTTTTTTAGAAGTAAATTCTTCATTTAAATCATCGATTCCCAACTCTGCTAAACCATAATCTTCATCGGGAGGAACAAAGGTCTTCTTTTTTGATTTAAATAATTTTTTCTTTGCCTCGCTTTTCATACGTCTTCTTTTTAATGTATTTATGTATTTTTTACTACGTTTACCGGGGCTTTTATTTGTAATGGCTTTACCCCCCACAAATTTACATACAACATGTTTAGTAATAGACTGTATGCGTTCTGAATTATTCTATTGCCACAAGAAATAATGTCGTCCAACAAACCAGATTCTTTCATGGCATCTATATAATTGTCCTCGTTATCTTTTGATCCCGTGCAAAAGTATTGCTCACAATTTTTATGCTCTCCAAATACGTGATATGGACAGTTCAATATATCATTTGTAAGCTTTGATATTTGTGTAGTAATATCAATATTTTGTTGACGCCAGTGATCAACTGCTTTTGAAATTCCTATGCGTAGTCGTAATATTCTCTTACTTCAAATTGATCTTAGTTTTGCGTTTACGTATTTATTTTTGGTACTTGCTGATTTTGTAGTTAAAGTTCTTAATCTGGTACAGTAATTGCGCAACAAATGATTGGTACATTGAATTTTTTGTACAATAAAATCATTTCCATATGGTTTGGCAGCACATATTTTACTGTATACGCTGCTATCACCATCCCCAATTAATTTATTATACTTGATACCATGCAATTGCATACTACACATAAAGCCTTCAAGTATAATGTCGGACTCCATAGAATATTATTATTATTATTATTATTATTACCGTTTTATTCGATTTCGCATGCTTTTTAATGGTAGGGAACATTATGTTTTGTTTTATTTTTTTTAACCATTTTGATTTGAAGTAGAATTTATTTAAAAGTTATACAAATAATACCTCTACAATTCAACAATAATCTTGGAGAATGAATAAATAATACGCATTCACGGCAAATCTTTTCGTAGTGTCCAGACTGGGGGGTGAATAATGGTCGCTAGCCAATCAAATTTTATAAACAAGAACGGAGCTAGATAAATAGAGACAACATGTTGTCATAGCATGTAGGCTGCCAGCGCGGGTACCTGAGGATGGCGGGGATTTATAAGCTAGGAGCGCTGAGCGATAAAACCCCCTTGATTTTAGCATGGAATAAATGGACCAAAGAGAAGACGATTTCATTACATTAGATTTTTCCAAAAAGTAAGCTAGTAAAACATTTTCACTGTAATTCTTGATTTTTTTTTAACTTACACCATTCAATGAAGAGGTTATAATTATTTTCGTATAATGCTCTTGATTTTGCAGGTATAATAAACGCAAGAAAGCATTCTGCTCCGTTTCGAATATATCTGGAGGAGTGCAAAAAAAATCAGTATTTTCACTATTTTCGTAGATTTTTGAGCACATTTTTGATGTATGTGTGAAAACTTTTCATAAAACAATGATTGTTGGCATCAGAATTATTTATTTACTCATATCGTCATGGTTACAGCTACACAAAACAGGAAATTGGTTGAGATTGAATTGAACTTACTAAATAGGTATTATTATTTTTTTATTTCGTTAGTAAAGTCGTAGAAAAAATTATGTGTGCATCTCTAGCGTAAAGTATCTTTATTGCTCTAGCTCGATTGTAGCGCTCGCTGCGCTCGCGCTTCAATTTACGAGCACGAGCAATAAAGATTCACTTTACGCTCTTGATACACAAATAACTATTATATTTAATTTTAATTTATAGTTATTTTCCATTTTTCTTAAGCTGTTGCTTCAATCTAATCTAAGCATTTCATACTTTCGTTTTTGTAAATGAATGCCTTATTTTATTTTCACAGCAGTGCGACATTTTATTTGGTTGTGTAATATACCGACAGAGCAGTTATAATATGTCAGATTGACTTATGTTGTGAAGATGGTAAATGTGTAACTACAGTGCCATTAGTTCCTGACTAAACGTTTCCATTAAGAATGTAGACAAGTGACATTTCTCACCATTGTATAGTTAGAAATTTGGATAGCGAGCGTTTTTTCTACTTTGTCGCGCTAGAGTGGCAAAGTGACATTTTGCCTTGACAAATGAGAGCGCAAATGGCTACTTTGTATATAGACTGTAGAAAAAATTATAAAATATTACGATTTTCGCTTCCATCTATTTTAAATAAGGCCTTAATTTTTTTAATTAAGTACCGTGAGTCAAGCAAGAGATGGCAGCACCGATTGACAAGTTGTGAATGCGCATAACTGGACAAGAAACAGACGTGAATTTACTGTAAATAACGAAATCATTAAATACAAAAGAGATATTATAATCAACCAGTTGGATGTTTGCTATTTTCCCACTTTTAGACACTAGATAAAGTATGTAACGATTTGTTGGATGAAATATATTGGTAAAACGAATAAAGATGTTAAATTTAAAATACATTGTTCCCTCATAAATTACAATAATGAATAAAATTGTGAAAAAAAACTGTCATTATTAGCAGTGGCGTAACTAACGGGTCCGCAGAGCCCGCATTGCGGGCGGGCCCCCGGCTCTAAAGAGGCCTCAATTTACATGATTTATAATTTTGTTACTACTGCGAAATTTTGAATTTAATCATTTTTTTGTAGCAACATACAAATTTATTTAGTCCTTTATTTTTTATCCGCTATTTAAAATCAAACTCTTTATTTTCCATCAAATTTCGGCCGGTAGAATTTCAATTTCTTGGCAAATATTTTCCTGCAACTGAGCCATAGTTTTCCTTTAAAATATCCCCATAAAAAGAAGTTTGGGGCTGTCAAAGCAAGACACCTGGCGGCCAATGTGTATTACCAAAACGTGGGATTAAATAACGATAAGAGAATGATTTTCGCAAAATTGCTATTATTTAGACTGTATGATACTGATCCATCTTGCTAATACCATATTTTATCGCATCCAAGTTCATTCATGTGGGATACCAAAAATGTATGAATCAATTCCTTGTAACTTTCACCAGTGGACTGTGCCACCAATTTCATTTAAAAAAAAGGCCAATCACATTTTCATAGTAAATGACACAATATACAATAACTTTGGTGGGATGTAAAAGTGCCTAATCTTGGATTTTCAGGCCTCCAATATTGGTTTTGCTTCTTAACATATCAGATGAAAGTGAGCCTAGTCACAATTTCCACAAGTTATTGAGGTATGTAGTTCTTCATAATAGATGCTACAATAAAAAACGGGCCCCAAAAATTTTTTGCGGGCGGGCCCCCGAACTCTTAGTTACGCCACTGATTATTAGGTACTTGGTATGATTGAACTTGAAAACACAAATTAAACGCATTGATTACAACAATAATATAATAATATATGAAGAAGATTCTGCATTGAAAATACACCAGGCTCTAAGTGGAATCAGTTGCACAAGCCCGGAAAAGAAAATACACGAAAAATACGAACCATGTAAATTCCTATCTTTAACATTAACATTACATGTACAAAATGTTTAATAAATAGACAAATTATGTCAAAAATAGACTTCTATTTCATACAACTACAAGTATTATACAATTTTAAGACAATTTTCTGCTTCTTGTATTATATCTTGTTCTTATTCAAATATTAACTTAAGAAACACATTTTTGTATAATTCATTATTGCAATCAGATGACAATTGTTGGAATATTATTCATACGATAAGTATCTTTTACAATGAGAAAATATGTATACCTAAAGAATTTATCATGTTAGTAGAAGATATTTGTTGAAAAGTTATTTTCTTAAACATCTATTCCTCATATAATCTTCTAGAAAATTAATAAAATTTGATACTTCAATCGGTAATTTTGTAAGAATTTACCTCCCCCACTACATAATATTTGACACCCTATCATTTGCATTCATTGTAAATATTTTATAAAATAGAAATTGCAAAATTATTCTGACATAAAACATAACCTTGCTATGTTTCAATGAGTAACCATTTTTGACATTTTTGTACGCTGTCGGCGCTGACTACTTTTGTGCACACCGCCTATATAGTTAAATTATGCTCTGTTCCATTTAAGCCATTCAGTAGGTGGCACTGGCAACAGCGCAAATCTGAAGTAGCCGAAATTACACTGGGTAAACTTGTCTCTTGTCTCTAATTTCAGCCAATCAAAGAGGTCAGAACTGTTCCCTATGTTCCGCAAAAATGGCTTAAATGGAACAAGGTATAATAAGTTTAAAATATGTAATGTTGCTATGAATACCGAAGTGTTAAACTAGTTTAAATTTAATCCTTGTTGAATAGTTATACCGGCCATAAGGGTGGAATAGCGAAGTTGCTATGAATACGGCTGTAAAATTATAAACCAATTATGTATGTTTTATAATAAAATTTAACACTTTTTTGTGTTTTCTATGGTTTTTATTTTTTATTGTATTGTATTTACAGGTAGGCCAATATTGGAACTCATCTGGATTGCGCAAAAGATAACATGTGATAGCACTATGCAAAGAAAGAGAATTCTAAGTAAATGACTATTTGTACAATATTTGCAACTAGTTGAATGACCGCTCGGTAACATCCGCTCCTCATCGTTCGGATTCGTGCTTACGAAAGATTTTGTTAGGCACTATGCTTTATGCATAGGACTGTACAATATAATTTCTCTTTCACTTTGCTATTGCGCATGCAACCTTGAAATGAGTTGCTATACTAGGACTACTGTAGTAGTTTATAAAGTAGGACTAGTAGGAGCTAATAGTTCTGGATAGGGATCCTCAGAAAACGCTATGATAGTGTAGCGACAAATAGGGGAGACCGGTGTCAATTGTAACATGTGTCAAATGTAACAAGGGTAGGTAACAGAGCCAACTTTTTGAAGTAGATTAAAACGCGCTTGCAGAGTGAAGCAGAAAGAGTCATAGCTTTTTGGTATTTAGTGTAAGTACATACGCGCAAATACGGCGTCTGTTACTGACGAATGTCTATAAATCGACAAAAAAGTAAATACAGGTAATAACACACATTGTTTCTAAAACACTAGTCCTCTGTTCGGAAATATTTCAAGTTAAGGATCAGTTTGTGAGTTATATCTGCTTTTATTTTTCATTAAAAAACATTTCGAATTATTACCTAATAAATACAAAAAAGCAAATAATATCTTTATAAGTGAAGCGGTGTCAGTTGTAACACATGCCGCGGTGTCGATTGTAACGTGTTTAATAATTAAGTACAGTACTGATCATGATAAAAATTATAAGAAAAAACCACTGCTATCGAAAACATAAAAGAAGAAGAGCAAAAAAAACGAAAAACTGTGGCAGATTACTCTTCAGATGGCTCCGATGAGGAAAGTCTCTGATATGTATTAGCCCATATTTTTTGAGCACAGGAGATTGGTTGCAGTGGCGAAAATGTAAAATCTGGACACCGGGCAAGTTAAATTGTACGTAGAAAGACCTATTTTATGTTTACCTAAACTGCAATTTCGTTAGCGACTAAAGGCATTGGTCAAAATGATCCATATCACCAACAGAATATATACTTTGTTTTCTTTTAGTTGAGTCATCTAAATTTTGTATTTCCTGAAGTAATAAATAAATGTTTATTTTTTCAATAATTTCTTCTTTTATCTGTTATTTTATCTTATTACATCACTGTTAAAATTTGTTACAATTGACACTGGCCCTGTTACTATTGACACCAGTTGGGTGTCAATTGTAACATTTGTAATGCCTGACTAAAAATCCTTATACTTTTAGATTTGACACATTTTCAAAAGTTTAAAATTCAAAATATTATTCACTAAGGTGGTTAGGTTCTCATATAGGTAATTTTAAAATTTCTAAATGTAACGTTAACTCGTGAAAAATAAAAATTTAAATTTTGTAACAATTGACACCGGTCTCCCCTAACACTTTTGTTTCCCTAGCAACTGTGGAAGTTGATTGAGAAATGAAAGTGAAACGTAAGGGGGGATCATAACGTTGCCTTGGGATCCCACTTCTGGCCATCGAGTCGTTAATCCACTGTATGCCGCAGGTGGTAGGATTGACACATTTGGGACTAGATACTCTGGGCAGTGGCATCACTACGAAGTCAGGACGAAGCTAAACAAATGCAAAAATGTGTATGCATCTTGTACCAAGAACACATTGAAAAATACAACATACCTTTTAAAAATTGATTAATTTTTTATCCAACTCTTTATGGAAGACATCCTGACTACGCCACTGGTTCTGGTGATGTACCTGGCGTGTATTTGTCTTCTGGTCTTCGGGTTGTTGTTTCAGTTGGCCTGTATGCTGGGTATGAAGGGATTTTAGCTTCTGGCGCAACTGATTTGAATTCAGGAATTAAATTAGTTCTCATATTTGGGGAAAACATTTGAAGTGCCAGGGGAAAATAATATGAATGTGACAAAATGTGTTTGAAACCCCTTCAATATTAGTCATAATCTCAGATTGGTCATTTCTTAACGTTATTATACCCACAGATGGATCGAGTTTCCACTTCTATCAGACCTAATAGAATTTTAGGAGTCTGACTACCGAATCTACTAGGCAAAAATGATGAGTGTTGTGAATTTAGCTACAAAAATGTAGCTCGGAAAAATTAAACCTAACCTGCATTGACTTGCATCCACGTATGACTCGCGTCAGCTGGGCGATTACTGATTCAGTACGTGTGTGCTTTTTATTTGTACGCATTTTTAATTAAACGCGTTTAACTATAGTTTTCTTGTTACATACGTGTATTTAACCTCTGAACATCAACAAAAATATTTCGCGGTAAATTCCAGGCATGCGCACAAACACCATCAAATGAAATAACTTCGTTGTGTGACCTCGTTAGGGTTGTGGCGTCATTTGGCGACCGTTTTGAACATATTTATTTTTCAATTTAAGAATTCATTTATCATTATTTTTCTTTTATATTAATATACTTTATACTAAAATTTATATGCAATACTTATTTCTTACAAAGCAGATTGGCACACCCAGCAATGGGTAATAAGCTGTGATGATATACAGGCTGGGGCAAAACAACCTCCCTAGTTTCAATAGACCAGAAAAGTGTAACGGTCAAACTTAGGCGCGAAATTCAAACTCAGTTCATAACGCTGAGAACATAATTTCAATCCCCGTGTATTTCTTACCAAGGAAATTTTTGCTCAACTTTAAAGGCCGAAAAATCTCATAAAAGTAAATCTCTTATGCAAAGCATTATATGTAGCATCTAGACCGATCCTTTATCTCCAGATTCGTACAATAATATTCACATGAACTCTGCACAGTTTATAATTATTTAAATAATAATACACTACAAAATTCATTGAGCGTATGTCGACGTTTGATCGTACATGCTTCATCTTCTATTGTGCTGTCCTATTTACTGGTGCATCAACGACATACGGTATCCTTGCTTGCACCAAGCATTTTAATTTCTAATAATTTTCTTACTTTGCCTTTTCTACAGGTTTAAACTGTTGCAATCTATTACTGTACAAACAAACTATCGAATTCTTAGCAAGAGATGCTTAATTTCTTTTACAAAATATCTTTTTTTGTCTGTAAAATTAACCTCCTATATGAAACCTATACTAGGGAATTCAAACTATGAACTCGCGCCAAAGGCAAATTCTAACCTAACTTTTCTGGTCTATAGACAATTGTAAAGCGAGCAGAGGTCGTAAAAGGGTGGGGATGGCGTGTATGGCGGCTGGTAGATATGACGTTTGCGTTACAAAAGGTTTCAGTCGTAAAAATAATGTGGATGAACGAGTAGCGCGCTTTCGCCGTGGAAGCGTACATACGCGAAAACGAGTCTAGATGCGTTCGGTTATTTTGTGCTGTGCTTGAGCTGTGCTGTGTATGAGTCGTGTCACGTGATCACTGTGTACTCTGTGCAGATTGGAATTAAAAGAACGAATTGTGCAGCCTGTGCGTTTGGTACTTTCGTGACAGATAGATTTAGCAATTGAAAATCTGTGTAAGTGCAGATTATTATTACTAATATCGATTTTATATTAACCGTATGTGTTTGATAGACGGCTGAATATGGATTTTCGTTTTCTTAAAAATATTTGTCGATAAGTCGGACTAAGAAGGGGAGTATGGTATGATTCAAATAGTTTAGAATAGAAAAAGGAAATAATTATGCTGAACAATACCAAATACATGTCTGAAGGGCAGTTTAAAACTCATTTTCGAATATATCCCGATACTTTAGAAGAATTAGGCCCGGTTTTTTCACCTCTGGTTAAAGTGTCAATAACTTAACTGCCACACAAAACAAAAATATCTCATCGATATTAAAGCGTAAATTAACAAGATTATATATACGTTGATTATATGATGCAATATTTTTCTTTTATCTGGCAGATAAATTAAATGGCATTTTATCAAGAGGTGAAAAAACCGGGCCTAATATAAAATTACTCTTGTTCGCGAACTACATTAAATATATAAAAAAAACTTAAGGACATCAGAAAATGGCTTGAAAAAAGAGGCAATGATTTTAATAGGGTGTTTAGAAAACCAAGAAAACTTCCGGTAAATATTAATTAATGTAATAGCTTATATATTTACAAAATTAGTGAAAATTTGCATACTTCTCAGATCTAAATCAATTCTCGCTTCATACTTTGCGCGCTAACTCGAACGAGCACAGTAGTTGGCCACACGTCCAGAGCTCGGGCGAACTGAGCATGCACAATCTTCAAAGCGCAGTATTTATCGAACGCGTTCTGTGCAACCCAGAGTGCACAGAAGTGAATAACCGAACGCTTACTGTGCAAATTATTAAAAATGTGTGCACAGAACTGAATAACCGAACGCACCTTCTGTAATCGCCGCCCAGCGCGCGTTTCGTATTCGATTGAAATGGTCGAAAGGGTTATGAGAAACTTCAAAAGTCGCTAGCAGCAGTGTGTAGACAAAGCAGAACAATACTTGGCCGATTTTATTTCTAAACCCACATAAGATGAAACTGGCCATGTAACTACTTTATTATATTGAAATATTTTTTTCTATCTCCACTCCTTTTTACCTTCCGTCACCTCTAGGTAAGGAAGGTATTGTCTTTGGTCAAAAAATTCAGTGGTGAGTTTTTGATGAATAAGCACGTTTTAGGGTCCCTAGAATACGATTTTACTATTTTTACGATGTCTGTATGTGTGTGTGTGTGTGTGTGTGTGTGCGCGTGCGTGCGTGCGTGCGTGTGTGTGTGTGCGTGCGTGCGTGCAAGCGTGCGTGCGTGCAAGCGTGCGTGCGTGCGTGCGTGTATGTATGTGTGTGTGCGCGAGTGTGTGAGTGTGTGTGAGTGTGTGTGAGTGTGTGTGTGTGTGTGTGAGTGTGTGTGAGTGTGTGTGAGTGTGTGTGAGTGTGTGTGTGTGAGTGTGTGTGAGTGTGTGTGAGTGTGTGTGAGTGTGTGTGAGTGTGTGTGAGTGTGTGTGAGTGTGTGAGTGTGTGTGTGTGTGAGTGTGTGTGTGTGAGTGTGTGAGTGTGTGAGTGTGTGAGTGTGTGAGTGTGTGCGTGTGAGTGTGTGTGTGTGTGTAACAAAATTTTCGTCTACGATAATTTCCATACTACAATTCTAAAAATTATAATTCTTTCGTATTTCTCTTCGTTACATCCATGTGAAGAGCTGATTAGATTTTGGTTAGAATTGGACAACCGGAAGTACCCTCATTTGAAGATTTTAACAGTTTTTCTTGAAAAAACTATGTTAAATATCATTTTTTCACATTTAATGTTATTATAAATATTAAAGAATATTTTATTCTCTATACGATTTGACTGCATTTTATACTCAATATTAAATGGATATAGAGTTAAAAAATTATAAAGAAATTAAATTTCATAAAGTAGCCATGGCTGTGGAAACAGCTACTATATTAAGAAAATTCTGATTGAAAGATGTCAGTGTCAAGTGAAATTGACATAGTGTGTATGTCTTATAATTTTACTGGAAATATAGGATCTTTTGCTATAAATTTTCTGTATGGAATATGCATAAAGTACATGGAAGGTAGTGTACAAGGAATAGAATCTTTAGTAAGGAACTTTCTGTATGAAATTTGTACAAATTATATAGAACTGACGGAAGGTAATGTGCTGGCCACATCAGATTTTTTTTAATTCACTTTAAAAACTAGGGAGGTTGTTTTGCCTTACCCTGTATTTATTTATTTCTTCAAAAGCCGTTGGTTTGGAAAACCCAATTGTTTAACATTTTGTGCCACTCTGTAAATAGCTAAAAATTATAACTTTTATTTTGCCTCTCTTTCGCGAACGAATTGCATGTAAATAATAATTTGGGACTTATTAGATGCAGTTTTTTATTCTGAGCAATTTTGTATTAGCACTTTTGTTTTAAAATTAAAAGGTTAGAAATTACAGCCATATGAAAATTTTACCATAAAAAAGTATACACCCGGTATGTAGTGTTCGTCCACTAATAACTTACCAGAATAAGGAGACTTTGGTTTATTATTATCTGTTATATCCGAGGTTTCATCACTTGTATCGTCAAAATCGGAATAATCTGATCCATTATCCAAAGTTGGAATATTTGGTGTGTCCTTTTCATAGAAAATGTTTTTGATTTGTGGGTTGCTACCATATAAAAAATGATTTATAATTGTATATCGAGAAATGGGAGATGCATTTCTCAAACTTAAATTGTCTCTCGAGAATTTAAATTCTTCTGCCAATATTAAGTTTGTTGTTAAAAACATACAAACTATTGATATCTTCATATCGCGTATTTATCTGAAATAAATATTATTTATATGTAAAAATAATACATATAGGGTGTTAAAAGAGCGGGTAATTTTTTTGAAGGTATATAGCACTGGCCAAAATGAGTAAAAAAGCTAATCAACATAGGGTTGATCTTCAACTGTTTCCAAGAAAGAGGCTGTTTTGTATTAGAATCGCAGATAAATTGAAAGATAGTGATCAAACAAAATTTTGTCTATGTTAGTAAACAGATTATAAGAAAAAACAAAATTTTATATGCAAAATTATTCTCAATTGTTAATAGTAACTAGTGATACACGACGAGGCGAGAGTACTCTCGCTTCTCGTCTCGTAATTTAGTATAAAGACTTTTATATCAATTGGAATAACATAGTAGATTTTGGTTAAAACAGGCTAACCGGAAGTGATATATTACCTGAAGTTGTTAACAGTTTTTCTTGAATAAAATGGTTTCATTTTGATTTTAGAAATAAATGCTTCAAATAAGCATTTTAGAGAATTAAATTCTGCGTTTAGTACATCAACTATTATTAAATTAGCCCTTTGTATAAGCGAGATATGTGTAAATTTAAAACATATACTTTTTGGTTTTTGTAATGAAGCTTGCTATGGATTAGGACAAAAAAATAACCAAAAAATAAAAAATAGATGTTAATGTCAAATTATGTCAAATTATGTCAAATACGTGCAATTTTATAATGGAGTCTATACTTCATATTAGTCTTGCGTACAAGGAAGTCGTGTGGTGTCCACATCAGATTTTTTTATTCTAGATTGCGAAATGTGACTTTTGCATTTGAGAATGAGTTTTTTTTGCAAGCGTAGCGTGCAAAAAAATCTTTCGAGAATGCCAAAGCATTTCGCAATCGTGTACCAAACAACATTTTTATTCATAACAAACGTTATCTTCACTAAGATGTACTGAAAAATATGAAGCGTGTGCCTTTCACATGAATGCTATTATTGTTTGAAGTATTGTTTGGAAATGCAGTTTTCATCGCCATAAGATATTATTTCAAACAAAAATAGCATTTGCATTAAAGGAACAGTAACATTATCTTACTATACACAGCAGATAGACAAAGCGTCAATGCTTGTATTGTTTTCTTTTATAGATTTATTGCTGAACACAACAGAGTCAATTTTCTTGATTATAGAATTCATACTCTGAAGCCTTGTATAGTATGACTAGCGAAACATTTTCCTATATTTGATTTGAAAGGAAACTGACCCTTATGCATTCCGTTACAAAAGATTAGAATTGTACTCAATACCATGAGGCATTTAAAATGACCTTAGCAACAGGATTCAGGGATGTATTTAAAAAATTCTAGTTTGTACGTCTCAGGTGTAAGCAACCCTCGAGTCTGAATTACTGTTAGAGAAAATTAAAAATAATCCTGTTTCATAGAATTGCCAATCTAAATAGTTTAAAGAACAAAATATTTTGTTATAATCTACATAAACAAATAATGTTTAAAATATTTGAAACACACCCCTGTTTTAATATTGAGTTACCCTAGTCGACCATCTATTTTCAGCCAGACATAGTAATGTATTTCCTGTGCTTTCCTAATCCAGTATTTAAATGGGTTCATGCAATAATTGTATACCTAAATATTTCGTACAATTCTATGCCTCTCTAGGGTTTCAAAAGAAACCACGTCTATAAAATAATTTAAACGTGAACTTTCATTCGCTAGTCATACCCTCCATGAAACAGCCTATATATTAGTTCCGCATCTCTATAATACACGAGCCTAGCAGTCTAAGCGGCAGAGCCCCCGAACATACACGATGTCTTCCGAGTGGAAAATAAGACTCATTTTTTTAATCCTGACAAAAACAATACCTAACGCACGAAACTCAAGTCCTTATAATTGTTTTTACCTTCCGGCACCTTTAGGTAAGGAAGGTATTGTCTTTGGTCAAAAAATTCGGTGGTAAGTTTTTGATGAATAAGCACGTTTTAGGGTCCCTCGAATACGATTTTACTATTTTTACGATGATGTCTGTATATATATATATATATATATATATATATATATATATATATATATATATATATATATATATATATATATATATATGTATATATGTGTGTGTGTGTGTGTGTGTGTGTGTGTGTGCGTGCGTGCGTGCGCGTGTGTGTGTGAGTGTGTGTATGTACGTGTGTGTGTGTGTGTGTGTGTGTGTGTGTGTATGTGTGTGCGTGTGTGTGTGGGTGTGTGTGTGTGTGTGTGTGTGTGTGTGTGTGTGTGTGTGTGTGTAACAAAATTTTCGTCTACGATAACTTCCATACTACAATTCTAAAAATTATAATTCTTTCTTATTTTTCTTCGTTACATCCATATGAAGAGCTAATTAGATTTTGGTTAGAAATGAACAACCGCGGAAGTACCCACATTTGAATATTTTAACAGTTTTTCTTGAAAAAACTATGTTAAATATCATTTTTTCACATTTAATGTTATTATAAATATTAAAGAATATTTTATTCTCTATACGATTTGACTGCATTTTACACTTAATATTAAATGGATATAGAGTTAAAAAATTATAAAGAAATTAAATTTCCTAAAGTAGCCATAGCTATGGAAACAACTATACTATATTAAGAAAATTTTGATTGAAAGATGTCAGTGTCAAGTGAAATTGACATAGTGTGTTTGTCTTATAATTTTACTGGAAATATAGGATCTTTTGCTATAAATTTTCTGTATGGAATTTGCATAAAATACATGCAATTGCCGGAAGGTAAAGTACAAGAAATATAATATTTAGCAAGGAACTTGCTGTATGAAATTTGTTCAAAATACATAGAATTGACGGAAGGTAATGTGCTGGCCACATCAGATTTTTTAAACTAATTTAAATTAATATAACGACCCGGGTTTTGCGGGCGCTTGGAACATACGAGTACATCGTGCTTCTTCGGGGCTGGCAGAGCTCTGACGACTAGACTCAGCTCTCTATAATCTTTCCACTTAACATATCCACGCAATAACACGCTCTCAATAATCCAAACTTTAAAATTACTTACAATTCAGTTGTTTTCGTCACGATCGCTTCTCTTCTACTAGTGTATCTCTTAAAAAATAACTGGTTTGTTTTGCTTTATCCCCACTTTTGTTCTGACGTCTTTAATTTTGGGGTTTTCAGCTACTTAGGTAGAATATTCTTTCGTTCTTAATACATTCTTTATTGGTTAAGGTTATTATTTTACAACCTGTTTTCCTTGTAAGTAGTGGGCTATTGATATTATCGCAAAAAATCAGATGTGGACAGCACCTGACCTCCCGTCAATTCCATGTTTAAAATGGCAATGAACTTTAAGTAAAGTATCATTTCCGGTTGATTGTTTGTAGACAAAATCTAATTTGTTGTTCCAATAAATAGAAAAATATGTAATACGAAATTTTGGATTATATTTTATTGTTTTTCCTCGAAAATCTGTTAAGAGCTCCAAATTAAGTGCCACTTCTAGTTTTTTTACTTTCTTGTACGAAGTAAAGGAAGTATTGTAATCGCGAAAAATTTCGGTTTTGAGATTTCAACGGAAATATCCATTTTGACCATCCCTGAATCCATTCTGACTAATTTCGTCGTGACGTCTGTAGGTACGTACGTATCTCACATAACTCAAAAACGGTAAAGCTACGTTTCCAGCTCTTAACATAGTCACTGTTTTAGTCTAAGTTTTTGTATTTTGTCTTATGTTTTCGTCAGAAGATATTGGCCATTTCCAGCTGTTAACATAAGCACAGTCTTAAGTTTTTGTACTTGTAATGTTTGTTCACTCAAAAAAGGAACACATTTATAAAACTCTTTACAATGCTTCAAAAATTATATAGTTATTAATGATATTAATGATGAGTAGTAATCATTACTCAAATTAAGTAATAATGTAATTATTTTGTATAATTCCAAAATAACATTTGAAATAAAGCACGAAATTAATATGGTGAACGAGCCACAATATTTCTAATATTCCACTTCAAATTTCAATATTGTCTGTATATCCATAAGATATGGATATAATTTTATTTGTACTTATAATATAAAAAATATGATTTTCTTACTTTCTGTTGTCCATATTTATATTATCTCAACACAAAAATAATAACATAACCACCAAAATAATGACATATACAACGCGTAGAACTACTGCGCAACATAAAAAGAGATAGCGCTTACATCACTTATCTCTTTCCAACAGAACAGCGACAAAGACTATGACGAAAGTATGAAGCATGCAAACTTTGTGTTTATGCGCTATGACAAAGACAAAGACTAAAGACTAAAACAGTAGCTGGAAACGCTCAAGCCATTATACGTATGACAAACTTTCAAGGTTATGACAAATAACAAAAACAGTGACTATGTTAAGAGCTGGAAACGTAGCTTAAGCCGTAGAAAGTTGACATTTTGTATTTAGGACTTCTATAACATCTAGTTGTGCACCTCCCTTTTTGGGCATTACATAATTTTAGAAATGGTACTTTATTTGGAGCCTATAATAGATTTTAAAGAAAAACTATATTAAAATATAATCCAAAACTTTTCAAATTTGGTATATAAGACTTTTATATTAATTGGAATAACATAGCAGATTTTGGTTAAAACAGGCTAACCGGAAGTGATATATTACCTGAAATTGTTAACAGTTTTTCTTGAATAAAATGGTTTCATTTTGATTTTAGAAATAAATGCTTCAAGTAAGAGTTTTAGAGAATTAAATTCTGCGTCTATCACATCAAGTATTATGAAATTAGCCCTCTGTATAAGCGAGATATGTAAATTTAAAACTTATATACTTTTTGGTTTTTGTAATGAAGCTTGCTACGGATTAGGACAAAAAATAACAAAAAAAAAAAAATAGATGTTAATGTCAAATCACGTCGAACACGTGCAATTTTATAATTGGTTCTATACTTCATCTTCATATTGGTCTTGCGTACAAGGAAGTCGTGTGGTGTCCACATCAGATTTTTTTATATATAGTCAAAATCTAATATGCTGTTTCAAATTATATACGAGTTTCAAATACCAAAATTGTGAAGTTTTGGATCATTTAATATATTTTTTCAAGAAAATCTGTTTATATAGCTTTCAGTAAAGTACCACTTCTGGTTTATCAATTTTAGCGAAAACCTAATATGTCGTTCTCATTAATATAAAAGTCTTAAATACCAAATTTGAACAGTTTTGGATTATATCATAATATATTTTTCACGAAAATATGCTCAGAGCTTTATGTAAAGCATCACTTCCAGCTTATCAATTTTAGCCAGGGCCGTAACTAGTTTTTCTTGCGCCTGGGGCGGAATATAAAATTCGTCCCTCCTCCTTTATTTTTAGGAAATTATTATTAACAAAATATAATTACATAAAAAGGTAATTTCGGCTCCAAAATTATCCTTTTTTGAGCAGTATAACGATTTGTATATACATATATACTTCACCTACAAGAAACAAAATAAAGACAATATTATGTGCGCCGCATATCAATTTAACTTAACTAGAACACAGACTTAAATGTTTATATCTTGACCAAAACAAAGATGCGTATTTTTTTCTTAAAATATATTATTGATTTTGCATTAAGAAACCAATTAAAACTTATAGTTGACATGTCAATGCAGTACGATTGTTAAAAAATTATGTTCGCGTGAAGTCTTTATCCTTTAATATGCGAAATTCTATTGTTATTGCGCATAAACTGGGATTTCTGGACAAAATCATTGTAAAAAACTTAAGTGTTCGTCAGGAATGACGAGAAACATAATTTTGCAGTTTAAAAATATCGGAAATATTGAGACAAACGTTAAAACTAGGCGTTTTTCGATGATTGCGAAAAGGGATGACCGTGTTCTATACGGGCACTTATTCTAGAAGATCGCCGAGTGTCTATCCCAGATTTTCTTGTCAAATAGGCAAATGTGATTGGTAGATCGATCTTTAAAAACACTTGTCTGAGAAGTATGAAAAAACTGAGATATGGTTCTACAAGGGAAAATGAATCATCATAAAACAATCCAAACTTGTGATTTTTTCATCTAAGCGATGGTAAACTCTACTCGCACAGAAATAAAAGCAAGACCGTTCTTTAGTCCTGGGACTCAATCTCTGTGTTCTTTTGCGAATACATTCACTGACTGGACGGCCACGCCACGCGCTGAGGGTGCCTTGCGCGCGAACTTTAAAAGTCACAGTGCACAGAAATAAGGTATTAATTCGCAAAGTGTGCAATAAAAAATCCAAGAGTGTGCTTATATTTAAGATTTTTTCGGAGAATTATCAAATGAAGAACTTATATCTGCGCCCTGTAAACAACTGCGCCCGGGTAAGTGCCCCGCTCGCCCCACCCTAGTTACGGCCCTGATTTTAGCCAAAATGTAACGTGTTGTTCCCCTTGATATAAAAGTTTTATGGTGCTATTCTGTAACCTTGCTCTGTAAGACTGTAACTCTATAAGCTATAGAGCTCTGTAAGACGACAGCTTACAGAATAGTAAAATTACCTATTCTGTAACTCCCTCCACAACTCGCTACAGAGTTATTCTTATAGAATGCCTAACTTCATTCCTATTTAGCTGTCAAATATGCTACAGTATATTTGACAGTAATTTTGTAGGCATTCTAAAAAGTATGAAATAGAAACGATTGTTATATAAATAATACACTATAAAATGGTAGGTATGTTGGTTGAAAGATACATATTCCATAATATATTTATGTAGTTGAATAAGCAATAGATTCCATCACGATTTTTTCATTATTATTTATTTATATACATCAGATTTACAAATATTTAATATATAGGTTTATGATTAAATGGAATATATAATTATTAAATCAAAATACGTTGCAAGTAATCAATTTTTGTCATTGTAATCAATGCTTGTCGTTGTTAATAATTTTTTTTATCTCCTGTGTTTTAATTTTTGTAATCTATTCTCCTCGCTAGTATGATCTATTAATATTAATTATGCAGTCATCATTTAATGACTGTTTCAATTATTCTATGAAACTGTGAACAGGTCTCTACTATTAATTTGTACTCGTACAAGTAGGTAGGGTTTTCTTCAAATTATTTTGACTGGCGGAAACCGCCCTTGTCGTTAGCTTTGAATCAATAATTATGACAAATTCTAAGTATAGCTATTTAAAATTATTCAACTTTATATTAAAGAAAAAAAGTCACTTTAATTAAAGTTTTACAATGAGTTTGTTTAAAAACATTTCTTAATTAGTAATGTAATTCATTATCTGGTACACTGATCTGAATGGATTTTGATAAGTCTGGAAAAATATTCTCTATTTTCATGCTATAATATTTTCTTAAACATAAATTTCTATAAGAATTGGTATGATGTATAATTACCTTTTATGTTTTTCATTTAATAATAGATACATATAATAAAAATTGTTAACTTTTGCTTTTAATTTCCATATTTGTTTAAATTTTTTATATAAAATATATATTTGACGTTTAAAATATAATTTTGACGTTTCAGTATGCTCTATAAATACTTTACAGTCAAGATTTTGGCGCTGTAAGATCTATAGAAATTTCTATAACTCTGTAGTGCTTACAGTACTGTAAGTTGGTTACAATAGCAATTTGCTTATATCCTGTAACGTTGGTTACTTACAGAGTCTACAGAGAATTTATTTTAAAATGCAACATATGGTTTATCACTTCCATGGTTACAGACTATTGTCAAAAAATGACAGCAATGTAATATTTGTCCATTTTAAAATGCAACATTATAAATAGTATTGCAGCACAGGAGATACCTCCAGAACACATCACAAATGGTGTCAATTCTATCTACGAGCGACTAGGATATTGCCTCAGTGTGAATGGAGATATTTTTGAACATTTATAACATTAAAATTATGAATTTTTGTAAGCCAAAGTTTGTTAAGATGTGCTACATTAAAGTTTTGATATTTTGTTAATATTATGTAGGCTAATTTATTTGAAATTGGTATTCAAAATGCATAACTACAAATTTTTGTATGTTGCATTTTAAAATGGACAAATATTACATTGCTGTCATTATTGACAGTAGTGTGTAGTAACCATGGAAGTGATTGACCATATTATGTTGCATGTTAAAATAAATTCCCTGTATAGAGCTTATAGCACCATTAAATACTAAAATTGAAAAGGTTTGGTTTATATTTTAATATAGTTTTTCGTTAAAAACTGTTATGAGCTTCAAGTAATATACTTCTTCTGGTTATCCAATATTACCCAAAATCTAATCAACTCTTTATATATGTATGCAGAAAGCTTAAATATGAAAATTAGATTTTTTTTGAAGTTTGATATAAGTTTTATCTGGGATTATTAATTTATATTTCGTCAACGCAATAACTCGCTCTCAATACCAATTTATAAATTACTTACAATTATTGTAGACGGGATGAGTTGTTTCCGTCACGATCTCGAATATGCGCTTCGAGCTTCAAACTTCATGCTTGTGCGACAATGTAGCGTTTTGAATTTGCACCCTTAGTACACAAATAACTATTTTTTTGTCTGTTAAAAAGTACTTTCTTATTAAAATGGGTTTATAAACTATGAATTTTGTTAATACATGAAAGTGTGTAAAAAGTGCACTTTTTTAACGCTGCGGAGTGAAATAATGAAACGCCATGGCACTTTTCTCACACTTTTATTGCAGACGTAAAAAAATTGTATGCAACTCGTGAGTAAATTATATCTTTTTTCACGAGAAGGAAAATTTGCAAATTCTTCGTTACTTATGTTACATATTACATAAATAATTATTTCCTATAACCGTGCGTGAAAAGTACTCTTCACGCACTATTGCTTGAAAAGTACTTTTTCTACAACCGTGCGTGAAAAGTACTTTTCACGCACTCATTACAGTGTGTAAAGTGTCACTTTTCAAGCACTAGTGTGTGAAAAGTACTTTTCACGCACTAGTGTGTGAAAAGTACTTTTCACGCACTAGTGCTAGGCAACATTAAAATTTGGTTAATTTACCTGTCAAGTATTTAATTAGGTTGTAAATAATAATGAAAGTAATAAAATTTATTGAGAAATATGAATATACATATAAATGAAACAAATCTAATATTTTTTTAACAGATTGAGTACTAATCTAATTTTTAAGAACATTAACATTTTTTGACATGTATTCTAACCTAACTTAATTTTAAATATTAAAATTAAATGTACAATTTGTACATTATAAAAGACTAATCATCGTCCGTCTGAGATTCTTCCAAGTGTTTAAGTTACATTTTGTAAACATCAATACCATGTCGGTTGTAGGAAAAATGTTGTATGCAACACGTGTGTAAAATAGTATTTTTTGTCTCGTGCTACAATTTCCTCGACCAAAAAAATACTACTTTACACACTTGTTACATAAATAACTATTTCACGCACTATTGCTTGAAAAGTAAATAAACGTAGATAAGCAAAATTTGATTAATTTACCCGTCAAGTAGATAATTATTAATTAGGTAGTAAATAATAATGAAAGTAATCAAATTTATTAAGAAATATTAATATACACTGTAAATGAAACAAATGTAATAATTTTTTAACAGGTTGAGTACTAATCTAATTTTTAAGAACATGTATTCTAACCTAACCTAATTTTTAATATTAATTCTACAAATTGTACAATACAATAATAGAAGACGAATCCACTTCTGTCTGTGATTCTTCCAAGTGTTGTAGTTACATTTTGTACATGTACAGTATTATGGGAAAGAGCACTAACAGTATTTGAAGATGCTGGATGCCTGTACACTTAGTATTATGAGAAACATCACAAACATTTCGGTTGTAAGAAAAATGTTCTATGCAATACGTGTGTAAAATAGTATTTTTTGTCTCGTGCTACAATTTACGCATCGCACTCGACCAAATAATTACTACTTTACACACTTGCATAAATTTTAAAATTCTCCAAAGTCAAAATTAAACCTATCGAAATGCCCGTATAGGCGCGGTGTGCACAAAAGTAGTCAGCGGCGACAGCGGACAAAAATGACAAAAGTGGTTACTCATTGAAACATAGCAAGGTTATGTTTTATGTCAGAATAATTTTGCAATTTCTTTTCTAGTGAGATGTAATAATTCTTACAAAATTACCGATTGAAGTACCAAATTTTATATATTTCCCAGAAGATTATATGAGGAACAGATGTATAAAAAAATAACTTTTCATCAGATATCTTCTACTAATATGAAAAATTCTTTTAGGTATACATATTTTCTCATTGTAAAAGATATTTATCGTATGAATAAAATTCCAACAATGGTCATCTGATTGCAATAATGAATTATATAAAAATGTGTTTCTTAAGTTACTATTTGAACAAGATATAATACAAGAAGCAGAAAAATATCTTAAAATGGTATAATACTTGCAGTTGTATGAAATAGAAATGTATTTTTGACATAATTCGTCCATTTATTATAGATTTTGTACATGTAATGTTAATGTTAAAGATAGAAATTCACATGATTCGTACTTTTCGTGTATTTTCTTTTCCGAGCTTGTGCAACTGATTCCACTTAGAGCCTGGTATATTTTCACTGAAGAATCTTCTTCATTTATTGTGAATATAAAAGAAAGATGCTAACATCATACACTGATATCGTGATATGCAGAAGTTTTCTTCTTTCCAATCATTCAAATTTTCCAACTTTTTAATCTCAATTTCCATGTATTGTGCATCTTGTAACATTTCACTAATATTATAAATTGTAATAAAAATTTAAATATGATAAAATGGTTTACAGAAATCATACATATTATAAGAAAAATTATATTTTCTGCCACAGTACCTTCGCTGGTATTTTGACTTTTTTGATTGTCACATCACCTATATAGCATTTTAAATATTGCAACATGGGACGCCCGCCGTCGCCGCCACTGTTAGCGAGTGTCTATTTATAGCGGTGACGTAATCGCGCTAGTAGCCGGCCGATGTAAACAGACTGGTCGCGACGTGTTTAATTACTTCCGGTCGCCTGAACCTTTTGTGTTCATTGTTATTACGTGTTCGAATATTCTAGACTGTTCTAGAAAATAAGGGACGTAGCGATGCTCGAGAGTTAGTTAGTTCAGTTAAGTCCCTGATCACACAACATTAGTTGTGTGGTCGGGGGTTGACTTACAGTTAGTAACATACAGAGTCATAGAGACACATGGAGTGTTAGAGAGTAAAGTGTTAGTGAAAAGCACAGCAGTATCGTAGTGAGCGTATGCAGTTGGTGTCGAGTAGGTACTCGGGAAGTTACTGGTATATTGGGATAGCTGTGGATATAAATACTCGGTATTGTTGACGAGTATTGGGAAGCTATAGTGTGCAAAAGCAGTAACGGCGAGTCGGAAAGTTACTGGTATACCGGGCAGTGGCGGCGCCAGGATGTACATGCAGGTTGGGCACAATCAAAAGATGGTTGGGCATCAGGGGGGGGGGTCGTAATAGGTTATGCAAAGGTAACCAGAAAAAAAAGCGCCGCAGGCAATTTTTGTTTTCATCCAATGTTAAATACTTTATTATTGAACGTTACATTTTTTCAATGAATGTGAAGCTGCATGTTTTCCCCCTTTCATGTACAAAAATAAATTGCCAGGTCAGATTAGAAAAGTGAATAAATTTAACGGATTGTTAACTTACCTGAATAAACTGTCAAAATTGAATATCACCTGCACTTCTACTATTGCAATTATATTTTAACTGACATCCATACTACGTAATCGAAATTTATATTTGAAAACAAGCAATCAAATATTAGCTGTGCAAAATACATTATTAAATTTTATACTTAATCTTAAATTATAATATTTTCGTTTGTTTGATTTTTTTTTTTTATCAAGTCATAAGGGGGTAATCACCCTCTTTATCTCCCCACCCGTGTATACGCGCCTATTGGGCACCCATTTATTTTAAATAATAAAGATACCTACCTATATAGTTTTTTTCATATGCACACATAAAACGATATAAAGACGCGGGTATCTAAATTTAAATAATTACATATACCGGGTGTTTACTTTTTTATGGTACAGGTAATATGATCAATGGTGAAATTTTCATATGGCTATAATTTCTGCCCTATTAATTTTATAAAAAAAGTGTAAATACAAATAATGTAGTAGGTGGGCACTTGGGTGGGCACAAGACTTTCTAGGGTGGGAATACTCAGTAGTGTTGAAGAGTATTGGGAAGCTAGGCAACGGCAAGTGGAAGCTAATACTCGGCATTGGTGTTGAAGAATTGTGGCATATGGAGAGGCAGTGATACTGAGGCTGTGGAAGTTAGACAGAGAGTTACATAAATAGACAGATAGTGTTGTGAAAGAGGTGACTTCTGTCCGAGCAGTTGAATATACAGACGCTGTTGAGTCAGTTGAGTATATAGACGCTGTGGAGGTCGGTAGGCGGACAGTTGAACATGATATAAGTATATAGTGATATAAATATAGGGATATAAATGCCGCGTAAACAGTCTACAAGAGTCTGCAACAGACCGGCAGTCTAAGATTGGAACGCATAGTGAAATAAATAGTTTGTAATATCGTGGAAATAAATAGTAGTATTAATTGGTTAAATAAATAGTGTTAGTGTTAGTGTTATATAGTTAATTATAGTTTTAATCTTAATTAGTTTTTAATAATTGTTTAATATTAGTAATAGTAACTTTATAGTTTAATAAACACTTAATTTTAATTAGTAATAATTGTCTTATATTTACACTTCACCCAGATAAATATAAAAACGTTACAATATTTTCTTTATTCATTTCTATATACTATTCATACACAATAGCAACAACTCCAAATAAAATTGTAAATTGTATCACTTTCTCGAAATGTCAGAGTTGATTCGGTAACCAAAAATGCCAATGTAGTTGTTAGAGGCGCTGACGCTCAAAATGTGCACATCGCCTATTAGGATTTTCAAATAAGAAAACACTAACTAGCATCGACTATTAGAACTACAAACAGTGGTACACATTTGACATTTACAAGAAACTACAACTACATGACTACAAAAACTTTATTATACATAGTTGAATTATAAATAAAAAAATACTAATAAATGAGAATTTAATACGAAAACTAAAGAAATACAATTGACAGAAATGCTACGCTGACACACGTCAACAAAAAGTGTACCAGTGTTTAATGAGATCAGCGCCATCTCTTGATACTTGAAAATCCCAATAGAGTATATTATCACATCGAACGTACATATATATCCTATACTCTACACATACTTGTTACATAAATAACTATTATATGAAGGGTAACTTAATTTATTTATTGAAAATGAAAGCAATTGTCGCACGTCAACAGATTCCTTCCTGGGGGGTCTATTCTAATTCATATAGCGTGAGGCTATCATAGCCAATTCCGCTATCCAACTTGAATCCATCTGTTGGCTATTACTGGAACTTATATTAATATAGCCAGATGTGGCTATCCGTAGTGTCACGCTACGAGTTGACAGTGATTGACAATTTGACACTATTACTAAAAATAAATAAAGAACTAAATCAAAATTATTACAAAAACCTAAATAAAAAGAAGAGACAAGCAACTTCAAAAACAAGAACAAGATAGTAAAATAAGAGAATCAAAATACAACCAACTATACAAGCTCATAAGACCTATAGCCACACCGGCATACCTTACAGAAAAGACCAAAAAACAGATCAAAACCGTAGCAAGATTGAGATGTGGAAATGAGACAAATGGAAACAAATACTGGCTAGACGAAAACGAAAGAAAATGCCGACTATGCCAACAACGTGAAGAAACCATCCATCATTCGCTCCTTTAATATCAAGTAGGCCAGCTAATAAAACAAAACTGAATGTTTTTTGCTTGCACATCTGACATAAGTGTAGTTAAAATTTTTGGTCAGTTTCGTATAATTAGTTCAATTTTTACCTCTCGCTAAGAGAGGTATTGAATTCATGCTAAAAATCGCATATCCATATTTTAGTGAATAAGCACGTTTTAAGGTCCCTAGAATCCGATTATAACATTTTTACGATGATGTCCGTATGTGTGTGTGTGGATGTGTGGATGTTGGATCCACGATTTCTCAAATACTATAAGACTTAAGACATTTTTAACTACGGATTCCTCAATCTAATAATAATGGGAAGAGTTGATTAAGTTTTGGTAGCAATTGGACAATCGGAAGTAGTACTTACAAGAAAAAAATCATCTAAATATTATTTATCGAAAATTTATGTAAATACTTATATTAAAGAACGTTAAATTCCTTATTCGATAAATATAAATTCATTATTATATCTTCTATAGATTTAGAGATAAAGAAATGCATATAAAATAATTTAAAATGTAAAAATTCTCAGATCAAACTACTTCAAGGCAAGAAATTCAAATGTTTGTAATTGACTCATAAATGTCACTGTCAAAAATATTTGTATGCCACTGTCAAAAATATTTGTACATTATGAAAATAAAAAAGTCAACAACTCAAAAGAATATACGTAAAAAAGAATATAAAAGGAATTAGCGAAAAAATGACGAATATAAAGAAAAAGAAAAGGAAAGTAGGAAAAGAAAATTTCAGGATATTGAATATAAAAAAAATGTATGTATTGTACATAATTTATATTAAAATATCCCATAGATTTTGCAAATATATGTGAGAATTATTTTGCAGTGAGACATGAATATATGTATTTGTATTTAAAAATATTTTTCGTTTTATGCGTACAACCAGGTAAAATATCTGGCGAGAGGTTATGTGCTGGCCACATCAGATTTTTATACTTAAAAGAGTGAAGTGATTTGAACAAAAAAGTAAAGAATGGATAAAATTGAATATAAAGTCATAATAAAGTTTCTGACAAAACAGGAAAAAAATCCGATAACTATTGATGTTAATGTTGACAGTATATGGCGACTCTACTCCCTCCGACCATACAATTAAAAAGTGGTCCAAGCAGAGGTTATTCTAAGGATTTTTTTCCACAAGAAAATAAATTCCTGTATATTCTATTCCCTTTAAGCCATTCAGCAGATATCGCTCGCATCAACGCCAATTTTAAGTAGCCAAAATTACATTGGATAAACTTGTCTCTTGCTTCCAATTTCAGCCAATCAGAGAGGTTAAAAGTATTCCCTATTCTCTACAATACTGAATGGCTTAAATGGAACAGAGTATAGGTTTATAATATTTTGGTGAAAGAACTTTATTTAATTCAATTCAAGTTGGATTATAACGAAATACTAGAACATCCACAAACAGAAAAGTTGCGGAAACTGACGCTTCCAGAGTTAGTTCTTAACTATTTCTTCGGAATTAAATTTAAAAAATATAACATCGTGTCTCGGAATAGCTTGTCGGTAGATTCCGAAAATGCGGTTTTGTATATTTATTACAACATGCCTTCTCTGTTAGAATGAGATCCCCGGAAAGCCACAATGATAAGCGTGAGCACCTCTAGTGGTATTTTTGCTGAGGCCAATACCAATGATGAGGATAAGACAAGCGAAGAGTCTGAGGGAAAAGCTAGTACAATTTTAGTACTTACATTGGATGTTTCCAAATCTATGTCACTAATTTTAATGGTATATAGTACTGACTAATATATTTAGTTCTTTAAAAAAAATTATTTGGCTTATTCGAAATAAATGAAAAATAACTGCACAGATTTTAATTTCCCACTGCACAATTTGCTTTTCCTACTGCACATTTTGTGTCCAACTGCACGTTAGAATAACCTCTGGATCCAAGCTTTTTAAATGGGATAGATAGTCTCCAGAAGATCGCGCTGTGGTCGGCCTATTGAAGCCTCCACCGGAGAAAATGTGGATAAAGTGGAAAGGATGATTTTAGAAAATGCAAGGCCCAAGAAGGAAGAAATAGCAAAAATATGTGGCATATCAGAAACAACAGTTTTACGGATCCTTCATGATAAACTCGGTATGGCAAAGATCTCTGCAAGATGGGTGTCTCGATTACTCTTACCTGTTCAAAAATGAGCGCGAGTGACCACATGTAAATAGTCCGTAGAACTGTGTACACATAATTCAGCTGAAATTATTAATAAAATTGTAACAGAGGATGAAACTTGAGTTCATTTTTATGACCCAGAGTTGAAACAAGAATAGATGCAGTGGCACAAGAATGGCAGAGAGCACCCCAAGAAGTTTAAAGTTGTGCAGTCAGCAGGAAAAATTATGGCAACAATATTTTGGGATTCTCAAGGAATTCTTTTGATTGATTATAAGGAAAAGAATACAAAGATAACAGAAGAATATTATGCTAACATCATACACCGTTTAACAGAGGCTATTAAAGAAAAGCGTCGTGGAAAACTAGCCAGAGGTGTGTTTCTCTTGCATGACAATGCCTCTGTCCACAGAGCTTGCGCACCAGTAGCCACATTGCAAGTATGTGGATTTGAAGAAATAAATCATGCACCCTACAGTCCTGACTTAGCCTCCTGTGACTTTTATCTTTTTCCAAATTTGAAGAAGGACTTAAGAGGACAAAAGTTTTCTACCAATGAAGAACTGATTACTGCTGTAAACAACCATTTTGAAGACAAAGATAAAAGTTATTATTTTGAAGGTTTAGAAAAATTAATTGATAGGAGTCATAAATGTATTAAAGCTAAAGGGGATTATATAGAAAAATAAATATGCTAAAGTTTTTATAGAACCTTTCTTTTACACTTAGGGAGAGAATTTATGGACTTCCCCTCGTATGTACAACTGTTGAGAATTAACAGCAGAGGGCCACAGTATTTTTTACATACCAGACGAAACAGGAAGTGGGGAATCTTGGATCCTAAAAGTAAGCAGAAGAAAAGAAATAACAACTTAAATATATATTTATAGATTTGTACTTAATTTGTAATGTGAAATATGCATGACATATAGTACAGTGTGTTCAAAAAAATTCCTAACTCGTAGTAGGCTATGAACAAAGAAACGTATGTCAATTTAAAAATATTTAATTAAATGTCAATTTGACATGAGATATTGTCATAAATGTTATCTAAAGAAATCACAGCTTTTCTTCTGCTTTCTCATTTTAGAAATGGAAACAAGTTAGAAAACGGCAAATGTCAATATATTGTATCCTTCTTTATTGTCTTTTCTCCTTAAAATTACATTTCAAGATATCTGGACTTTTTAATTGAATAATGATCAGACATACGTTTCTCTGTTCATAGCCTACTCCGAGTTAGGAATTTTATTGAACACTGTATATGATGCATTCAATTAAAAATTATTAATTTTAATATTATGTACTAACAATGTAGAATTCTAAACAGAAAGGTATGAATTTAATAAAGAATCCATTTTATAAGAATAAAGGCACGATCATACATAGTCAAAGTGAAAGGTGTCAGATTCAAATTCAAATTGAGTGTTCCATGTACTGCCAACTGCCATGCAACGCGTTTGTATAATAACAACATATAAAAATAAACTCCTTTCCTGTAAACAGTCATTTCGCTAACTTCAGAATAATACATTTCGAATACGTCTGATGTCTGTCATTATAGCGGATAGCACATGTGGCTACGAATTAGAATAGACCCCCTGGTACAACATTGTTCAGGACACTCACATTCGTATAAATGTTCAGTGCCTGGATTTTCAGGCATGTTCATTCAATTGTCTGGTCCTCGTTTGTTCCAACTTCCGTAGGTACAGGACGAGAAATTGGCACAGCAACATGGCGACTTTCTGGTGCATCTAATCTGTATGCCATAGGTGGTCTAGTTTCCGCAAATCGACTTTGAAGTTTTGGTGCATCTGGCCCGAAGTCCACAGGTTGTGGATATGCCACAGGCGGTCTTCTAACTTCTGGTGCATTAGAAACGAAGTCCTTTTCATAAAAATTGATCTGTGAGTTGCTGCCTGGTTGAAATACATTTATAATTGTATGTTGAGAATCTTGTAATATATCTTTCAAATTGAAACTTTCTTTCGAAAATTTATATTTGGCAAGAGCAGCAACAAGTTGGTCTTCAGCTTTTTCACTTAATTTTATTGCCAGTATTAACTTTGTTGATAAAAATAAACAGACTATTGATAATATCTTCATATTGTCGCTGCTTATCTGAAATAAATAGTATTTCTATAAAAAAAAGTACGAAAACAATCAGATACCTATGTACACTGGCTTGCAAAAAAATCGCGTACACCTGTTTTTTGCTGTATTGAGTCGGTCTCGATTATTAATTTGTCAATGTCATTAGCGTCAATTAAGATGCCAAAACTATCAGAAAACGAGAAAGTTGTAATACTTTCTAAGTTAGAAGAGGAGTGGTCAATCAGAACAACATCATAACATTTTAATACTAATAAAAGTACTGTTATGAGGGTAAAGAGTCGGTGAGAAAATGAAGGAAGTATAAGAGAGAAGGTTCCGGACGTCCAAAAATTTTCACCAATGAGCAAGATGAAGCGCTTGTAAATCATTAATGGGAAAACCCTTTTGGGAAAGCAAGAGACGCTGCATTTGCAACAAATTTCCCAGGGTCATGGTCAACTGCATGTCGGAGGCTCAAAAATTCTGAATTGAAAAACTTAGCAAGTGCTAGAAAAGCTATTCTTATGGAAGAAGAAAAACTAGCGAGAATTCTGTTTAGTTTAAATTATATTTACTGGCCTCTAAATTTTTGGAATAATGTAGTTTTTTCTGATGAAAAAGTATTTAAGTCCTGCCATGATGGTCGTTTACGAGTATATCGTCCAAGGAATTCTCGATATCATGAAAGATTTTTCTAGAATATATTTGTAATTTAGTAGTAAATTAAGCACAATGCAGAACTTGCTCCACGATATATAAAATAGTGACATGACAATGACAACTCCAATGACAGTTGATATATAACCTATTTTAAAAAATTCGTATTTACATAGCTAAAAAAAGATAAAATCTCGGTTACTTGTTGTACATAAATGCAGGTATCCCAAAAAACGCGCCCTATATGGGGTTTCGATCTCGATATTTGAGAACTGTGAGAGATTCGAAGTCGAGTGTATTTGACAAAACTTACCCTCTTTAGAGACCATTTTAGTCTCGATTTTAGTAGTATATCGTTATTTGAGAAAAATGCTTGTGTCTAGATTAGGGCTGGTAAAAAAATCGATATATCGACTTCTATTCGATTTTCCTCAAAAAAAGTCGATCGACTTTTTAAAAAAGTCGCTGTCGATAAGTCAAATATAGACTATTTTGACTTCGACTTTTATACTATTTCGACTTTATAGACATTTCAACTTTTTCGACATATTTATGATTTCGACTTTTCGACTATTAGATTATTTTGACTTTTACACTATTTCGACTTTTAGTTCAATTCTACTTAGACTATTTCGACATTTAGACCATTTAAACTTTAAAATTATTTCAACATTCAACTTGTCAGATAATTTCAAATTTCATTTTCGATTAGATTTAATTATTTTACATATTTCATTTCAAGTTGAAGCGTCAGATGTCATGTCAGATGTGTGTATGTGCTGATGGTGTGAGGTGTAGCCTGTGTTCTTTTGTGGTTTTTTGTTGTATGCATGCCGTAGTCTTTCGTGCTGTTCTTATGTAAACTACGAGAAAACGACGCACGACGCGACGCCTGTCTACTACTAAACTCCCTGAACAGGAGCTAGTGCGCGTTTGAATTTAGTTAACGTTAAAATTATTTATTGTTGTATTTCTTGATATCTTGACCTTCTTAAATTATCGTTGTGCTTTACAAATGAATCGAAGAAGCAAAGTTTGGTTGTTTTTTGAAGATCTACGAAGTACAGGACAAAAGTCAACTCAGTGTATATTTTGCAAAAAAGTACAACTACAAAAGAAAGTTTTGCATTTGGCTTTTAAATTTTTCATATACTTACTTGCAATTTAGCAGTTACTTATTATTATTACTTTTTGTATACGTATTTAGATAAAATATTTTTGATTATTTAAACACGATTCGAAAAAATATAATCCAAATTCCAAATATTGTTTTATGTCTCTAGCTCTGAAAGCTTTTTAAAATTTAGGTTTATTCGTAGTTTAGATTTTATATTTTTTGACAATTTAGAGATTAGTTAGACAGATTATTTCGACTTATCGACTACGATTATTTCGACTATTTCGACTTTTCAATTATTTTGACTTTCGATAATTTCGACTTTTTTGTATATTCGACTAGTCGATAAAAACCGATTATTTCGACTTTTCAATTATTTTGACTTTCGATTATCTCGACTTTTTTTGTATATTCGACTAGTCGGCAAAAATCGATATTTTGAAAAATCGAAAGTCGACTTCCATATTTCAAAGTCTACCAGCCCTAGTCTAGATAGGCGAAAGGCGAAAATATAAATTTTGTCGTTTTTACCTCCCGTCATACCGTAGGTAAGGGAGGTAATGTTTTCAGTAAATAAGCACGAATTAGGGTCCCCACAACACGTTTTTACTATTTTTACGATGATGTGTGCGTGTCCGTCTGCGTGACGATTTTTTCGTCCACGATAACTCGTATAACAATCTTCCAAATATATCTATTTTCCGTATTTAAGCTTCCTGCATTCATATAACGAGTTGATTAGATTTTGGATAAAATTGGATAAATGGAAGTGATACTTGACTTGAAGCACATAACCGTTTTTAGTAAAAAACTACATTAAAATATAATCCAAAACTTTTCAATTCATGGGAAACAACATACTAGATTTTGGCTAAAATTAATCAACCAGAAGTGATACTTTACTTGAAGCTCTGAACAGATTCTCGTGAAAAATATATTATGATATACTCCAAAACTTGTCAAATTTAGTATTTACGACTTTTGTATGAAGGGGAACAATAGATTTTAGAAACAATTGATAAACTGGAAGTGATACTTTATTTGAAGCTCTGAACAGATTTTCGTGAAAAATATATTGATACAATCGAAAACTTTTCAAATTTGGTATTTAAACTTTTATATTAATAAGAATGACATGTCAGATTTTTTCTAAAATTGATAAATCGGAAGTGATACTTTACTTGAAGCTCTGAACAGATTTTTGTGAAAAATATATTATGATATATTCCAAAACTTGTCAAATTTAGTATTTAAGACTTTTATATAACGGGAAGTAACGTATTAGATTTTGGCTAAAATTGATAAACCGGAAATGATATTTTATTTGAAGCTCTGAACAGATTTTCGTGAAAAATAAATTGATACAATCCAAAACTTTTCAAATTTGGTATTTAAGACTTTTATATTAAGGAGAACGACATATTAGATGTTTTCTAAAATTGATAAACCGGAAGTATTACTTTACAGGAAGCTATAAACCGATTTTCTTGAAAAAATATATTAAAACATAATCCAAAACTTCTCAAATTTGGTATGTAAAACACGTGTATAATTTTAAACAAAATTAGATTTTGACTATACCTATATGATAAACCGGAAGTGGTACTTAATTTGGAGCTCTTAACAGATTTTCGAGGAAAAACAATAAAATATAATCCTAATTTTGGTATTAGACTTTTTTATTTATTGGAACAACAAATTAGATTTTGTTTACGAACGATCAACCGGAAGTGATACTTTATTTAAAGTTCATTGCTATTTCAAACATGGAATTGATGGGAGGTCATGTGTTGGCCACATCAGAGTTTTTATGGCTATGGTATATTTTGTATCTGTTATAGTTCTCGAGATTTCCATGTAGGCGAATTTTTTAGGACACTCGTATATAAAAAAATAATATCATCATGGCTTATTACCCTTTTTGGGCAATGCTGGTCAAATGAAACAAAACTGAAGTAAATGGTAAAAATCAGATTAACAAATAAATAATTAAATAGAGAAAGCATATTTTTAACACAAAACATTAATTTCAGTAACGAATACAATTTGACTGGTCTCTAAGATCTCTTGATTTAACGGCACCAAATTTTTTGTGGGGCTACGTGCCTAATGCTAAAAGAAGAAAGAAATTTTAAACGAATACAATGTAAAGAAGTATACAGAGTGTTTTTCGGATTCGGGACACCTGGATTATTTTATTTATTATTGGAATTAGAAGAATATCATTCAAATAAGAGTTATAGTAGAGGAAGGGGGACATTCACTTATCGAAGAAAAACAATTAACCAGTGGTTCTCAAACTATAACATAAAGTTATATTTAAAAAAAAATGGGACAATATATATTTTTTAGGCCTATTCGATTGACTATTTCTTTCTGAATTCAACCATGTAATCATTTTATATATCCTTACATAATAAAAATATTGAGAAACATACAACTGAAATATTAATTAATTTTACGTTTATATTTATTTTTCATTTGGTTATGTAGGAAAAACAAAACTGCTATCTTTCAATTTGAATTATTTAGTTATTATACTCACCGTCAAATGAGTATGAATTGATGCTCAACTTTTTCCTTTCCGCACTCTGCCCTTGCCCTGTGGTGTTACCACTTTTTCATAACTTATACCTTGTTCCACTTAAGCCATTCTGTATTGCAAAGCACAGGGAATAGTTTTGATTTCTCTGATTGGCTGAAATTGGAGACAAGAGACAAGTTTATCCAATGTAATTTCGGTTACTTTAAATTTGCGCTGTTGCCAGCTTCATCTACTGAATGGCTTAAATGGAATAGTGTATAGCATTTTCAACATTGCTCGTATGAATTGGGAACAGTGTAGAAATTTCCACTTCATACTTATTTAACGGCAAGTATAACATATATTTGTTTTTTTTTCATGGATAGCCTACTGAAAAATAACTATAAAAATAAAATTTATTTTAATTTCAATTGTATTTTACTCAATATTTTTGTTATGTAAGGATATAAAATAATTACATGGTTGAATCAAAAAAATATACTCTATCGGTATCGAATTAGCCTAAAAAATATATAGTATCCCATTCAAAAAAATATAATTAATTCAATGGAAGAGGCTGTTGGTACTCGGTGAAACATATTAAAAAATCTGATGTGGCCAGCACATAACCTCTCGCCAGATATTTTACCTGGTTGTACGCATAAAACGAAAAATATTTTTTTCTACAGTCTATATACAAAGTAGCCATTTGCGCTCTCTTTTGTCAACGCAAAATGTCACTTTGCCGCTCTAGAGCGACAAAGTAGAAAAAACGCTCGCTCCTCAAATTTCTAACTATACAATGTTGAGAAATGTTACTTGGCTACATTCTTAATGGAAACGTTTAGTCAGGAATTAATGACACTGTAGTTACACATTACCCACTTGCATAACCAAACAAAATGCCTCACTGCTGTGAAAATAAAATAGGGCATTCATTTACAAAAACGAAAGTATAAAATGCTTAGATTAGATTGAAGCAATAGCTCAAGAAGAATGAAAAATACCGATAAGCAAAAATAAATAAAAAATAAATTTTTGTTATGCTGGAGGACCCCACATTGTGGCGACTGTAGAAAAAATCTTGTGTGTGTTTCGAGCGCAAATGGACATTGTCGATTTCGAGAGAATGCCACGCTCCTGCGTCGCGCGGCAACAACCTCTCAATCGACAATGTCCCATTTTGCGCTCTTAATACACAAATAGCTATTAAATACAAATACATATATTCATGTCTCACTACAAAATAATTCTCACATATATTTGCAAAATCTATGTGTTTTTACCATTCGCCACTCTATGTAAGAAAGATAATATAGGAATCATACCTTGAATTTCAATATTTATTGAATAAACACGTCTCTAGAGACCCTAGAGACTGATTTTAAGATTGTTAAAAGATTATGTATTATTATATTATTCAAATACTATAGGACTAAAATGTACCATATACACACTGGACGTCCACGCATACGCACTCTCTCAATATCACATATCACCAACATACTGTAACATGCGGGATGCCCGCCGTCGTCGCCGCTGTCGCAGCCGCTCTGCGAGCGAGCGAGTGTCTATTTATATCGATGACGCAATCGCGCTAGTAGCCGAGCGACGTAAGCAAACAGGTCGCAACGTGTTTAATTACTTCCGGTCGCCTAAACCTTTTGTGTTCATTGTTATTCTGCGGTCGATCATTCTAGGGCTTTTCTAGAAAATAATGGCAGTTGTATATAAGGGACGTAGCTATGCTCGAGAGACACAGTTAGTTACATTCAGAAACAAAGAGATGTTCACATAGATTGTTAGTGAGTGAGCACAACAGTATCGTAGTGAGCGTATGCAGAAAGTGTCGAGTGGAGTAGTTACTCTGGAAGTTACTGGTATACTGAGATAGCTGTGGATATGAATACTCGGTAGAGTTGACGAGTATTGGGAATCTACAGTGTACGAGGACAGTAACCGCGAGTCGGGAAGTTACTGGTATGTTGGGATAGCTGTGAAAGTGAATACTCGATAGTGTTGACGAGTATTGTGAAGCTAGGTATACAAGGACAGTAACAGCGAGTTGGATTGGATACTCGGCATTGGTGTTGAAGAATTGTGGCATACGAATAGTCGGTGATACTGAGGCTGTGGAAGTTAGACAGAGAGTTATATAAATAGACAGATAATTTTGTGAAAGAGGTGACTTCAGACGCTGTGGAGGTCGGTAGGCGGACAGTTGAACATGATATAAGTATACAGGGTGTTATATTTTAATGGACCCAGCAAATATCTCGCTTATTTATTAAGTTGGCAATTTTTTCATATAACATGATTCATACAGGAACATGTAAGCTACTTGATTTTGATTTGAAATTTCAAATGGAACATACTATATTTTTTTACAAATTTGAAAAGTACATCAAATTTGCTTTACAATCATGTAAAATAATCCATATGTTGCATTATTAAAAATTAAAATGGCGGGCACTTTTTTATACACCTAATTGGAAAGAGAATAGTGAGCCATGACTGTGGCTTGTGTTCCTTATTCTTATTTTCTGTATTATTATGACAAAAAAATATTATTTCGTTTAATAATAATAGTTACAATTGTTTTAGTTAATTGTTTTATTTCAAGCCACAGTCATGGCTCACTATTCTCTTCCCAATTAGGTGTATAAAAAAGTGCCCGCCATTTTACTTATTAATAATGTAACATATGGATTATTTTACATGATTGTAAAGCAAATTTGATGTACTTTTCAAATTTGTAAAAAAATATAGTATGTTCTATTTGAAATTTCAAAGTAGATATTAATTACTCATAAACCGGAAGTGGTATCAGGAATGTACATCCGTTATCAAGTAGCTTACATGTTCCTGTATAAATCATGTTATATGAAAAAATTGCCAACTTAATAAATAAGCGAGATATTTGCTGGGTCCATTAAAATATAACACCCTGTATAGTGATATAAATATAGTGCATAAATATCGCGTAAACAGTCTACAAGAGTCTGCAACAGACCGGCAGTCAAAGATTGGAACGCGTAGTGAAATAAATAATTTATAATATCGTGGAAATAAATAGTAGTGTTAATTAGTTAAATAAATAGTGTTAGTGTTATCTAGTTAATTATAGTTTTAATCTTAAATAGTTTTTAATAATTGTTTAATATTAGCAATAGTAACATTATAGCTTAATAAACACTTAATTTTAATTAATAATAAATGTCTAATATTTACACTTCTCCCAAATGAATAAAAAGGTAACAATACAAATCACTTACAATAATTGTATGCAGGATATGTTGTTTCGCCACGATTTCTTCTCTTCTTGTGTAACGCTTAACAAAATTACAGTTTCAAAATATTTATTTGTTTTCCCTTATCCCCACTTTAGTGTTCATGACGTCTTTTATTCTAAGAAAAGGAAGGAATTTATTTCCAATCATAATTTTAATATTTTGCAACCTGTTTTCCTTGTAATTTTTCACATTTTTATTTATTAACTCGTTTGATGCCGTCGGGTCTAGTCGTGACACGTTAGACATCGCACTCCTAGGTACAAAAAATTTCACCTTTAGTCACGTACCTAATGAGAAATATATAACAGCAAAACCTGTGCATTGATAGTAAGAGCACAGTACCGGGTGTTAAAAAAAAGGTAAAAATTATAAGGGCATATAAGAGGGGTTCGTCACTTGACGTTTAAGTATACAAAGATTGTAAATCTTCGAGGATTTGCTAGATTCGAAATGATTTATAAGCATTTTACAAGATTGTCAAAGATTTTCAATCGGATTTTTATGTAAGTGTACAAAGATTTCTTGAATTAGTTAGCTACTAATTCAAGAACTTGCATAATTTACACAACTACCCTTGCAAAACAACGACCAAAAAACTTTCGGTTTCGGTTCACTGGACTAATTAGAATTAATGGGTTACATGTATTTTTTCTCAAATAGCAAAACACCATTAAAATGGTTTCCTAATGGGGCAACTTTTGTCTAATTTAATCTCCTTCGTATCTCTTATAGTTCACGAGATCCCCATTTTGAAAAACTTATTTTGGACAGACTGTACAGGGTGTCTCATTTTCGATGCTTTTATAAGGTATCTCGGGTAATATTAACGACAGAGCAAAACAATTTGCACATTCCAGGGTCAACTTTTCGAGATAACAGTCACCACAGGAATTTTCGATCTTCACTACAGGCAAAAACTCGTTTTTCGCTCATTTCGAAAATATTTCATATCTTATTAATTATGATAGAAAAAAAAAATTCAACTGTTTTTTAGGTAAAATAAAATGGCGTAATTAGATTTTTTTAAATTAATAATTCTCGAAATATCACACAAACTTATGATTTTTTAAATGGGAATCTCTGTAAAAATAATCTCGCCGTTTTGCTAATTTCATAAGCTTTTCAATGGTATGTAATAAGTCTACATTCTTTTGTTTTAAACATGAATAAAAGAGAAATTATTAATTTATTGGGGTGAAAAAAATTAAAAAGTATTAAGTAACAAATGAAAAAATCAATTAAAAATCACCATTTGTTTATTTTGATTCTATAATTATTAATTATGTTCTCAAAATTATTCTTAACTAATTATTTTCGTGTTAGTTAAATTCTTATTTATCGACGTTACAGTTGGCTTTGAAGAAAATGGTTTAATCTGCTTTTGAAGTAAATGAATTGAAAAAATGAGTAAATCTGATACAAATAATATTAGGAATAAACAATTGATGATTTTTAATTTATTTCTTTAATATATTTCTTAATAATTTTCAATTTTTTCATCCTAAAAAATTAATAATTTACCTTTTATTCATGTTTCAAATAAAAGAATGTAGACTTCCTATATATCTTTGAAAAGCTTATAAAACAAGGAAAACAATGAGACTATTTTCAATATAGGTTCCCATTTAAAAAATCATAAGTTTGTGTTACATCTCGAGAATTATTAAGTTTTCAAAAAATCTAATTATTATTTTATTCTACGTAAAAACAGTTGAAAGTTTGTTAAAACAATTTTTCTTTTACTATCATAATAAATAACATATGAGATATTTTCGAAATGAGCGAAAAGCTAGTTTTTGCATGTAGCTTAGAAACAAAAGGAGATCGAAATTCCATGTGGTGACTATTAAATTTTTCTCGAAAAGTTGACCTTGGAATATGCAAACTGTTTTTCTTTATCTTTAATATTACCCGAGATACCTTAAAAAACATCGAAAATGAGACACCCTGTACATTATAGCTCTCGGCTGTAATGAAACATATCCCACCTCGCTTGTAATATACTATTACGTGACGTAACATCATTAATACAGTTTTTATAAAAAAATTGCTGTCAAAACGGTTTTTACAAGAAAATTGCGTAAATTTTTATAGTGGACTATCGGCTTTAGAAAAAGTATGCAGTATTTATTATAAACTGTGTGTATTTTGTATTTAATACAATTACAATACAATATGTCTGTATTGCGAATTTACACATTTAACAATAGGGACAGCTTATGGCTAGTACCAACGTATCTAACTTATACTATGTTCCGTAAGTCAACCAAAAAAACAGTATCTTGATTCCGGGTTCCTGAATATTTTTATCTATACTGTATTTCAGATAAGAATAGACTTACAGGCTTATTCTGTACAAATATCGTTATATAACAACTATCGTTATTTATAAATGTACCTAACGATGTGATCCTGAACGACATTTTGTAAAAATCGTATTTACTAAGTAATATCGTTATAAACGTCCTCATACCGTTTGTCACAACGACTTTCGCCAATTTTTTTTAGAAAAGTTAGTAGCTATTATTTAAAATTAAATTGTCATTGTAATGTCATTTTGTCATGGGGTCTCGTGGCCGCGTGCCTGAGTGTCAGCTCGCGAATCTGGGGAACCGGGTTCGATCCCGACCGACGCCAAATATTTCAAATTTTAAATGGCACAAAATTGACCCCTGTGGTGCACTCTCCACGCCAGCAATGAGTGCCCGTGAGGTGACGCCCGCACGGTGCAAATATGTCATCATCATTACCGAAATCTGCGTATAAAGCAGATTGGCACACCCAGCAATGGGTAATATGCCGTGATGATATATTTATATTTATTTATTTTATTTATGTCATTTTGCAAAAAAAATATTAACATTATTATTTCTTTTTGAGTAAAGAATATTTGTAAAAAAAGATTATCAAATGGATTAATATTATCCCATAAAAGACTTTCACGACCATAAACATTTCTTCTAAAATGTAATTATGGTTGTTAATTATATATTTAATGCACAAATATAAATAATAAATTAATTAACCCTTCCATATGCTAATATTTAACGGACTGAATAACGACAAGTGAATCCTTATCGTTCACGAACTACTAAAATAACGACAATACGATTTCAATATAACGACAATGGGTTTACAGAATACGCTTTTTGAAAATTATCGTTATTTAATAACTTTTTCATCATAAGGATACGTTATGGTATAACGACATTTTTACAGAAAAGGGGCCTATTCTGTAACTCAGTGGTTAATTTTTAACCAATCAAGTATGTTGACTTATAACAAAAAAAGGGATTTTTAGTTGTCAAATCAATATCTATTGGATAAAAATTTAAACAAGTGGTTAAAAATTAACCATCGAGTTACAGAATAGGGCCCTAAGGCAGTTAGGAGTAAGATAAGGCATACGATTCCAGCTTTCTGATTGGTCTAAACGCAAACAAAATTTACAATAGCAATATATAAAGAAGGTATATTATTTATACCATTTTGATTTTATAATCTATTTAACAATTTTAAGTAACTATTTATTTACTAAATAATTAAAAATTATCAAATTTTGACGTTTTGAGCTGACAAGTATGTCATACACGAAGCAAAACTAATTTATAAGTTTTATGTGTGTAAAACAGACTGGCGTAACAGCGCCACCAAGTCAATTCTTATCTGAAATGCAGTATATTTCGAGACAGATTGACATTAAATCATATGACATTTAAAATTGATACAACCTAACAAAAATAAAAATTAAGCAAATGAATGATAACGTTGCATATAACAACGAAATTGAACATTCTATATTTAATGCCAATAAAAATAACACAACCAACAACATATCAAATATAAATAAAGTTTTCAATTTGCATCTATAACAATTATTAGTAATAACACTAAATACACGGTTTAGAAAATTGACATTGACGTATATCGTTTGATTTTGTTATGATGATGTTTGAAAGTAGCGGTAGTGGGGGTAAAATACCAGAGAAACCAGAATTATTTCGTGGTTGCCGTGGTCCGACTTTTTACCAACTTTTTTCAGGAACCGCGTTCCAAATGGAAACCGATAAATAATTTCAGGATTAAGGGCCGGCCCAAGCTACAGGCTAGCTAGCCAGGCGACCGGCGAAATTGGTTTCAGGACGACATTTTTTGAGACTATTTTTTTGAAAAATAAATTAAAAATCAAATTCTAAGTTTATTGACTCGTCCAGTGTGTAGCTTTAATCATAATTCTGGCAATTCCAGATGCAGCAAACTTATATTAATTAAATCCTATTTATATTTTTTTACGTTATACTAAGAAGAAAGGTTAAATTCGTTGGCGATTATATCAATTAAAAACATTGTCGTATCAAATACTGAGGAAGTAATAATTGTTGTTCAGGAAATCTACTGAAAAATACCCCCAACATAAGAAAATTGCAACATAAGGTTTTATTCGGAATCCTGCACAGAAAAATACACTGATGCAACAGTCCCTCGCTAATTTGGTAAAAGGCGACATATTTTGGTTTTTGACATTTTTCTTGAAAACGGTGATCCGTATCGAAATTTTATACAAAACAAGATTCTTATATTTTTACCTAGGATGAACCGTTAAAGAGTTAAATTAGATTTTCCGAATTGCAAAATAACGAAAAGTATTTATACCGAGACTTATACCTACATTGAGAAATATTTTTTCTTTCTCTATATTTAGGGTTAGTCACGGAAGAGTTATTTTGAATGTCCGTTTGTTTGCAACCCAAACTACTAATGACAACAGACCATGGGGCCTATTCTGTATCTCAGTGGTTAATATTTAACCACTGGTTAATTTTTTTAACCAATCAAGTATGTTGACGTATAACAAAAAAAGGGATTTTTAGTTGTCAAATCAATAACTATTGGATAAAAATTTTAACCACTGATTAAAAATGAACCATCAAGTTACAGAATAGGGCCCCATATTTAATTGTTTAATGTCAAAATGACAGAACCATCACTAGACAGGCAAAGCAATCATGAATTAAATATTCTATTTTTTTAAGAGGAAGCTAGACGCTGTTGTGAATTCTATTTCGGGTTGCACACAAACGGATTTTGACTGTAACTCTCCGTGACTAATCCTGTATATGATATTAGACAAAAATAAAGCGACTCTGTAAAAGTAAAACCCAAAAGATAAAAAAATCTGTAATTTCAATAACCAAAATATTTTCAAAAAAAATTCATTCAGATTAAGATTCTGTGATTGTTCGCGAGTTATGGACACAAATCGCCCCTTTTCTAATTTTTGTACCTATAAACAAAGTTGTAATAAATGAGGGGCGCAATTTACAATTTTCGCCTGGGGCTCTCAAACAGAGACATAACTACGGGGGGGGGGGCTGGGTAGGCCTCGGCCCACCTCATTGATGTGTTGGAACACCCTCTGGCCCACCCAAAAAAATTAAAGATATTTAGTTTATTTTATAAAAGACATAATAATTTAGAACGTGTAATACAATTTGTGTGCGTGTAAAACATACATATTGCAGAATAAACACTTCAGATTGTATGTGAGCCTATTGCCAAAAATGTCTGTCCGTGGAAAAAAATGAAGTAACTATTTTTCAAGAAATCGTCCCAATTCTGTAGCAAAATTATTATTTCTTATCAACATTGCTATAGCAAGTAATCAATAAAAATTGGAAACGCTGAATAAAACATGACACGTTGCATTTGTTTCTATTGAAATTGATTAGAATTTTCAACAATATTGCTATTATTTAAAAACTTTCTTACAGAATTGAGATGAATGTTGATTAATATGAAGCTAATTAATTTAGCGGATGATGCCATACTGGACACGCAAGAGATATTTGTAACATGGAAGTGTATAAGAAAAGTATCTGGACTAATAATAGACATTATATCAACTATTTCAGATGAATTCACAAAACTGAAATTATTTTACGAAAATTAAAATATGTTTAATTAGCGTTTATGACAAATTTTATATAGAATATAGTAAATTGATAATTCCTTTTTACATTATTTATCAACATTGAAATAAAATAAAATAATATAAAAAATTTTTTGCTCTAAGCAAGGACGAACTATTATGACGAGAGGCTCGTATCTAAAACCAAAATTTGGAAATCGATTACGACACTTCAATAAAGATTAGTTTGATATTTTTAAATTGTTGAAAGTATGTATTTATTTATATGGGCACTGCATTTTACACAATGATTCCTGGAAATTGATTCTGGATTTTGCAAACATAAAATAAGCTTAGAGCACCGTAATTCAATGACGAGATGTCGTCATATTAATATGTCAAAAAGTAAAGAAGATGATAATTTTTGTAACGCACATTTAACATTAGTTACAGAAATGTTTCCTTTTGCTAAGCAAGCATTACACAAATTGATATGCTAGCCGCAGAATATCATTTACTTCTCAACATAATAAAATTTTACGAAAATTAATGTAAAATTGTAATTAAAACAATAATGGACATACTAGTTTTATAACATATTTATAAATTATATTTTCCGGGAATTTTAAATTAGTAGTCATTGCATTAACAATTCGAATTTTCAGTGCAATTTCTGTTTTCAAATTTTGGTTATTACTTTGAAGTATTTGTAATTTTTGTTTATTTTGTTTTACCTTTTCTATGCTGCTATCTATAATCCGTATATTATGGTAATATGTAATTTAGTTTTATTGTAATACTGTTCTTAAAATATAAGTATAGCCCACTCAGATTTTTCATTGGCCCACCTTTGGCCCACCCAGAAAATAATCCTAGTTACGTCCCTGCTCTCAAAAGTCTCGGGCCGGCACTGTCAGGACTTACGAAACACAAAACCGTAAAGCGGATCGAACCGGTTGCATTACGGAACATACTATTTAATTTTAAACGTTCCTTAAATTGACAATATTGCACCTAAATGAAATGCCAAATGAATTATTTTGCATTGATGTCAAAATTTTGATTTTCAATTTTTAATTTATGCCTTGTTGGTGCAACTGGGCATCAATATTTTATTTTTTTCAGGGGCCCTATGCATCTGTAAGTTTGGGAGACATCGTAGTAGTAGATGGCTTCTGTGTAGTACGTCTAGTACTTGGTATAACAAAACTTTGTATTTCTGGTCCATCTGGTCTGAATGTGAACCTCATAGGTGGTCTAGTTGGCACAGTAGGACTTTGTCTTTCGGCTTCATCTGGTCTATATGCCACAGGTGATCTATATAGCACAGAAGGATTTGGAATATTTGGTGTATTTGGTTTATCTTCCACGGGAGGGCGTATAACTTCTGGTGTAATAGGATCGAGTTCCTTTTCATAAAAATTGTTGGTTTGTACGTTGCCTCCAGATTCATAAATATTTATAATTGTATATTTAGAATCGTGATTTGCATATTCCAAATCATCATTTTCTTTCAAAATTTTATATTTATTAAGAAGAGTAGCAAGAAGTTGCCTTTCATTTTCTTCGCTTATTTCTTCTGACAATATTAAGTTTGTTAATAAAAATAAACAAACTATTGATAAGATCTTCATATTGTACTTATCTGAAATAAATTATTTTTTATGTCCGTTAAAAAGTGTACTTGTTTTTATTAAAATAGGTTCAATAATAGTATATTCCGTAACTTAACCGCGGTCACCAAGGTTCTGGTTATGCGTTCCGTAATGTAACCAAAACATAATTTCAGGATAGCGGTTCAATTTCGGAATGTGGTTCCTGAAAGTTTTGGATCCTTTTTCGTGACCACGACGACCAGAAATTTTTTGTGGTTGTTGTGGTCATATTCTTATTTCTTATAATAAATAATATATATACTATATATTATATACTGATATGTATAATATTTACGTTAGTATAAGGATAGACAAAACTTATGTTATCACTTATTTCGAATGACGCCGTGGTTCCCTGCTTTACCGACACAAATTAACCAAGATGTTCCGAATCACAACCACTTTTCAGTGACCATAACCTGACCAATTGAACAATAACCACAGTCGTGGTTAAATTACGGAATATATTATAAGTATATATTTTTACAAAATAAAAGCGTGAAAAGAGTGCACTTTTTTATCCCAAACGGGTGAAAAAATGAAACGCTATGGCACTTTTTTCACACTTTTATTGCAGATGCAAGAAAAAAGTGTTTCATTTCAGACATAGGATTTGACGCACTCTTGAAATAAGACTATAGGTTTGTTCCAACAAAAGTTCAGAACCGTTTAGTACTGAGTTTGCGCAAAGCCATTTTACCGTTCCGGCAAATCGATTTTAAAATTCAGAACTTATAGTGCAGTGTTCCAAGAACGAGTGAATTGTATGCCCAACCAGTTCCAGGATTTTACCCGAATTTTTAATTCTGAATAAATTTAACGTGCTATCTAACCTGACTTATAGGCCAATTCCGAATAAATCTGTAAGTCAAGCCTTATTCACAATACGAAATTAGTAAGTTGTGTTAATAGTTATGGTTAGTGTTTATAATTAGTAGTTAAATATTGGTAAACAGCATTCTCAATACATTACATTAACGACTACGAATAACTATTTTTGTTGGCAAAATAGTGCATTTGATTCAAAGTTTTTAAGAGCTGGTTTAATTTAATACTTCTTGTTTAGTAGATTTGACTGTTATTTAATATTTTTGTATCTTTCTCTGTTTGTATAAAAAAAGTTCAACAGAATAAGCTTTTATTGCCTACAACTTACAAAACTGATATTTTTATAAGACACACATTTTAAAAAATTTTATATATAAAAGAATAAAAGTCAGTACCTTTCAAATTCTACTTCAATTCAACAAAAATATAATTTATTTCTTTTAAAACCACTGTCAAACCCAAAAAATGTCACAATATCTTTCTTTTCTCTGTTCTGTGATTGGTTACTCTGGTTACCACTAATCATAAGTTTGGAGCTTACAAACTCTTGCGCTAACTGAACTTAGCTCGGACCTGCGCTGCGCTAATTTCGTTATTGTGAACGCTAAACTACAACTACGTATCCCAAGCTTTCTGCGCTATTCGCAACTACTAATACTAACCGTTAATTTCGTGTTGTGAATGAGGCTTTACAGATCTATAAATGTGTAAAAAACTGACAGAAACGCATCTATTTTGTTGATTAATAGGGAGTTCCGTCAACGCTAACGTTACGTCTTTAATAACGGACGTACAAAGTAACGGGTACGTTGATTTTGACGTTCAAATGACAGTTGTTTAAATATTTGTCATTTTCATTGTATTTTGGTAAAGAAATCAAATACTAATGGAAGTCTATTTAATGTTCGCTAAATAACTTTAAAAGGTGTTCTACATGTTCACTGACAGCTCTGAAAGAAAAAATTCCTGTAGTCCATTCAAGTTATTTTTAATGATGTTTCAACCACATAATTTCATGGAAGTTCATCTCTGTTACATTTCAAATTATCATCGATGGTAAATATTCTCAATTGTAAACATTTTACCCAATTTAAGGAATTAATAAGAAAATGTCGAATTTTTATGACGGTTCTAACAAAAAGGTTCTAACGTTTTAAAATAAATTCTGGGCCTACTAAGTTATAGTAGTCGTACGTCAACTGGCCCGTCTTTTACCCCTGACGGACGTAGTACGCCTTCAAATTTCACGTACGACAAGTAACAAATATGATATTACCTAGCAACCAAGACGTTAGCGTATACGTCTTTCGGGAATGCAAAAACTCCCTAATATAAAATTATACGTAAGAGTGACAGCTTTCGTTGCAATTTTGTTCAGAGTAGAGCCATTACTTAGTTGTTGTTATTCATGAAATTAGCAAAGAAAGAAGACAGCAATATTTTTCCGAATTGCCAGAATTTTCTAGCGAAAGTGATGGTGATTTCTTGGACGATGTTATGGAAATAAGGCAAAACAATGAAATTTATCTACGGACGTTAGTGCCTCAATACAGTGATCAAGTTTTTGTAAGCTCGTTTTAGGGTCCCTAGAATACGATTTTACTATTTTTACGATGATGTCTGTATATATATATATATATATATATATATATATATATATATATATATATATATATATATATATATATACTCTTGCTGACGTGGAGAGTGCACCACAGGGGTCAGTTTTGTGCCATTTAAAATTCGAAATATTTGGCGTCGGTCGGGATCGAACCCGGTTCCCTAGATTCGCGACCAGACACTCAGGCACGCGGCCACGAGTTCTTATTTGCTGTGGCAATAAGGTTTACTTTGAAAGATGTGTTTACCGGTAGAACAGTATTTTAAATGAAGCGCGCTGCATATGACGTAATTACTGAACTACCCTAAAGTAACAAACCGAATATTTAACCACTGGTTCTCAAACGGTAGAACAATTTTTTTTGTTTTTAAATGGCACCCTATATGTATAAGTTTTTTGCCCTTTAAATAGAATATGATTTTCTGATTTCAACGATATAAATATAGCATAGGGTTGTATAACAATTATTTCGAGAAAAATTGTATTAAAAACTAGAAATAATGTAATAAAAAATGGGTTTACTACTAGCGTAACTAGGCAACAACCTGTGTATTGCATAGCCTATTGTAATATTATAACATTATTTTTAATACCATTTTTCTCGAAATAATTGTTATACAACCCTATAACATATTTATATCGTTGAAATCAGAAAAAAATTCTATCTAATGGGTAAAAATTATATAGGGTACCATTAAAAAAATATATAATTTTGTTCTGCCGTTTGAGAACCACTGGTCGAATTTTCGGTTTGTTTTTATTAATAAATTAGCGTCTTATTCTTGATCATTTCTTGTATATAACATTTTTTTCTAATGTCATTAGTTCGCCCAAAAAAGCGCTGCTTGTTTTAAAGGAAACACCCTGTATATATATATATATATATATATATATATATATATATATATATGTGTGTGTGTGTGTGTGTGTGTATGCGTGCGTGTGTGCGTTTATGTAAAAAATTCTTTCTAATTGACATTGACATTGATTTTATGCATACACTTACTTATAATCTCCGTACCTTTCTCTACATGTCAGCGAAAGGAGTATGCATAAATGAAAACCACATTATTCAAATAAATTTTAAAGAAAACAACGTAAAATAAAAATATAATTCACCTTTGAAATATAAATATTTACTCCCTGAAATATATACATTATATGTATATTCTAAACAAATTTCTTTGTTCCTGGGGTGATCCGAATGACCCTTTTTCCTCATGTTCTTTTATAGCTTTCCAAATACTACATCGTCCTATGCCCCGTTCTAATGCCACAATTTGGACACATGCTGGTTTGGAATATGGATTCGTGGCACGATATGTGCAGTATAAATTATACGCCATTTAATATGAAATTTAACACCAAAATACTATGAAAATTATATAAACAAAAAGAACAATAATATAATTAACAAACAGAACTGAACAGAAGTTAATAATATGTAATAAATCGTGTACTATTGACTTTGTTGACTTTTATTTATTTTATGTCAGACGGCATAACATAAATCAAAATAATTGATACAGTTGTCAAATAAATTAAAATTTTGCGTCATTTATTTTGCTGTGTAAATTCGGTTCACGTTTGAACCAATCAGAGAGCTAGAATCTTAGGCCCTATCTCACCCAACGCTCTATAGTTAAAACGGTATAGGTACATTATGAAAATCCTGAATGAAAGATGTCAGTGTAAAGTGCAACTGACTTATTCGTAGTATATTTGTTTTATAATTTTACTCGAAATATAGGATCTTTTGCTCGAAACTTTGTGTATGGAATTTATATAAAATACATACAACTGTCGAAAGGTAATGTACAAGAAATTTAGAATCTTTTGCAAGGAACTTTCTGTATGAAATTTGTAGAAAATACATAGAACTGACCGAAGGTAATGTGCTGGTCACATCAGATTTTTTACTGCATATAATACGCTCTTTAATTATCAACATGTAAATTACTTACATTTGTAGGCAAGATGAGATGTTTTCGTTACGATCTATTTTCTTCTAGTGTACCTACCTCTTAACAAAATATCGTTTTAAAATATTTGCTTGTTTACCTTTATCCCCACTTTCGTTTTCGTTTACTAACAATATCTTATGACATAATTTATTTTGGGTTTTTTGATCATATTAGGTAGAATATATTTTATAAATACGTTCCTTATTGAAGGTTATTATTTTACATGTTGTCCTTGAAATTTATCGCTTTTTTCCTTATTAATTTCATTTTGTATGAGGTCTCGTGGCCGCATGCCTGAGTGTCCGGTCGCGAATGAGCCTGTTTCACATTTTTCAAAAAGTATTTTAAATGAAAGTTTATGCAATATTTATCTTATTAATTATTATTTTTTTAATAATTTGTTGTTATTTTCGTAAATAATTAAATACGAATATTGGCGCCAAAAATAGTCATGAAAAATCTGATGTGGCTAGCACATTACCTTCCGTCAGTTATATGAGGTATTTACGAAAATTCTACCGGTGAACTGTTACCGGTAAACAGCTTTTTATCAGGTTATAGCTACCGGAATCGATATTCTAAGAACGCAAGTGGTAAACAGGGTAGATCCAGTGCCGGATCAAGTCAGCGCGGGGCCCGTAGTAAATATGAACAGGGGGCCCTTGAATTGCATTACGTATTATAATTTAGGATGTAAATAAAACAAAACATTTACAAAAGGATTTTCGTGATTTAATGTGGGCAAATTTAGAAATTACACTCGACAAATCAATATTTTTAAGTAGATCATTTTCTATATTCATAATAGTGAGGTCATTCAAACGGTCTTGTCCCATCGTGTTCCTTAACACATTTTTAATTCTCTTTATTGTTGAGAAAGAGCGTTCTCCGCTGCGGTTTGTGATCATCAAACTAAAATAGACGCGGGGCCTCCCAAGGCGCGGGGCCCGTAGCATTTGCTGCCTCCTGCTACATGGCTAATCCGGCACTGGGTAGATCCATAACCTATGAAAAAATTTGAAAATTGAAAACAGGTTAAAAATTTGACGTAGTTAACAAACTGAGCAGAGTGCTACTTAGAATACATTTCCAATTTTAACGCGCGCGCTTCACTTTGCATCACTTCCTTTTTTAGAGATTAGATTCTTCATGAATCCGGCAGATGGATCTGGTAAATATTGAATAATTTTCGAACACGGCAACTTTTTACCACTCGTGTTTTCGAACAGTCGGTAGATGCGGTATCTACCGGTAGAATTTTCGTAAATGCCTATGTATTTTCTATAAAATCCATACAGAAAGTTTCTTGGAAAAGAGTCTAAATTTCTTGTATGTACATTACCTTTCGACACTTGTATGTATTTTATACAAATTCCATACAGAAAGTTTCGAGCAAAAAGATCCTATATTTCAAGTAAAATTATAATACAAATATACTACGAATATGTCAATTGCACTAGACACTGACATCCAAGCTGACATTTTTCAATCAGAATTTTCTTAATATAGTAGCTGTTTCTAGCATAGCTGGCTAATTTATGAAATTTAATTTCTTTATAATTTTAAAACTCTATCCAGTTAATATGAAGTATACAATGCAGTCAAATCGTATAGAGAATAGAATGTTCTTTAATATTTGTAATAACATTAAATGTGAAAAAATGATATTTAACATCGTTTTTTCAAGAAAAACTGTTAAAATCTTTAAATGAGTGTACTTCCGGTTCACCAATTATAACCAAAATCTAATCAGCTCTTCATATGGATGCAACGAAGAGGAATACGTAAGAACTATAATTTTTGGAATTGTAGTATTAGAGTTATCGTAGACAAAAATTTTGTTACACACACACACACACACACACACACACACACACACACACACACATACACACACACACATACACGCACGCACGCACGCACGCACGCACGCACGCAAGCAAGCAGGCACGCACGCACGCACGCACGCACGCACGCGCGCACACACACACACACACACACGCACACACACACTCACACACACACACACACACACACACACACACACACACACACACACACACACACACACACACACACACACACACACACACACACACACACACACACACACACACACACACACACACACACACACACACACACACACACACACACACACACACACACACACACACACACACACACACACACACACACACACACACACACACACACACACACACACACACACACACACACACACACACACACACACACACACACACACACACACACACACACACACACACACACACACACACACACACACACACACACACACACACACACACACACACACACACACACACACACACACACACACACACACACACATACAGACATCATCGTAAAAATAGTAAAATCGTATTCTAGGGACCTTAAAACGTGCTTATTCATTAAAAACTCACCACCGAATTTTTTGACCAAAGACAATACCTTCCTTACCTAAAGGTGACGGAAGGTAAAAACAACCTCCCACTCGCGATAGTTTGTCACATGTTAATAACAAATTTCTAATTTGACATTTGACGCTGACATTTTCCATTTTAAATGAGTAATAATGGCTAATACAGAATACACTCAATCCAAGTCGGACAGTTTACCGAAAATCGAAATCTGGATGATGGCTGAATTTATATCAGAAAACGACTATTTTACTGTTACCGAAATAAGGTGTGTTAACGAGTTAAGGTAAAATAAAATGTAAAAACCCAACGATCATCTCTTCGACCTACTGCTTCCAGTTTCACTTTTCTTTTTTTCGCATCTTTTGGCATATTTATAAATTCAATAGAAGGTTTGTTCCTAGCGCATTTTTGCAAGGAAACACAATACGATACTGGTAATTACTCATTTTATATTGAATTTTGTATTATCTAACACGAACCAAACTCAAAAATTTGACACTAGTTTGAGAACTTTGACAATATATTTATCATAACACTTGTAACAAAACACAAAGAATTGACACTATAAGGGACCAATTGGAGCCGATGAAGATGTATGTGTTGTGACGTCACATTTTGTTTCAGATCACGTGACTTTTTCAAAATATTATCCAAATTTCAAAAATTAATTGTAAAATATCTAATAGATATTTGCTGATATTTTCAAATTTGATGCTATTTAAATAATGAGATCTTTTTAAATTTAATACTTAGAAGACATATAAAAATTCTTGCAACAGCCCTATTTAGGGAACCGGGTTCGATCCCGACCAACGCCAAATATTTAGAATTTTAAATGCCACAAAATTGACCCCTGTAGTGCACTCTCCACGCCAGCAATGAATGTTCGTGAGGTGATGCCTGGTAAATGCTCGCACGGTACAAATATGTCATAATCATTACCGAAATCTGTGTACAAAGCAGATTGGCACACCCAGCAATGGGTAATATGCCGTGATGATATATTTATTTTAATTTCATTTTATGACGTGATAATTCCTGTGGAATAATTAGTACTCGTAAATAAAGAAGTATGGGTAATTTTACACTAAACATTAAAGTTAAATTATGGAGATATGTTATCCTAAAACTAAACGAATTTAAAATACACATGATATTCAATATCATACTGAATATCAAGAAACTGGTTTTCATTTTTTGAATAGAAGGATTTTCCAGATAGACAATGAAATATTGAACATCAGTTCATTAATCGACAGAGTATTAGTTTCAGAAGCATTATTGTATAAACATAGACCCACCCAAGTTTTTTATATTAAAACAGAAATATTTGAATTAAAATTTGGCGAGGCCAACACAATACCTCCCGCAATTTACAGCTTGAGTCATAAAAAATATTAAGTTAATCCTTTTGACAGTTTATTTGTTAAAATATAGTCCAATCTAATCCAAGTTACTACTTTTTTAACCCCTCAACATGATTAAATCCCAATTACTGAGTGGGTTCACATTCACACACATCCATGCCTTAGTGGGATTCGAACCCAGAGCCCCGAGAGCACTCATAACATGAGGCGTTGTTCTAACCATTGAGCCACCTGCATAGGCGTGCGCAGAACTTTACTTTTGTGGGTGCCAAAATGAATATGTATAATTATTATTATAAATAAAGTAATAAATGTAAATGGAGTCATTTTGCAGTATTACTTCAAAATATCGAGAAATAATAATAAATAGCGCTGTTCTCTTTCCGCTGAGCCTAGTAAAGTAATACATAATTTACTTGCAAAACATTAATTAATAATTTTTCAATGCATTCCCCTCCACAATCAGTACATTTTTGCATCCGTGAAAACCAAACTCCAAAGCATTTTCTCCAATCTTCCCGCGTTTGTTTCATTTTTAAATGCGTTAACAGCTTCTTCGGCCGATGTAAAATGTAAACCCCGTAACTTATCCTTTACACGTGGAAATAAAAATAAATCATTAGGTGCCAGGTCTGGACTATACCCATTATTTCAATTTTTTGGGCATTCAATTAATCAGTCGTTCGAGCAGCAGTGTGCGGCCGAGCGTTGTCTTGATGCAAGATAATCCTTCCCCGTTGACGTTTTTCGTGAACATTTTAGAGAACTTGAGGCAAACAAACAGTGGTGTACCATTCAACATTAACAGTAGGACGATTCTCCAGTGATACAATGCAAACCTGACAGTAACATGCCGGTCCTCTTTAATCATGTTCTGAACAAGACCAATATTCTTTTCGGTAACTGCTGTTTTTTGATTCGGAGCTCGAAAACTGTCATTTAAGGAAAGTCGGCCACGCTGAAAATCATTGTACCACCGTTTTTATGGTACCTAAGGAACACGACTTGTCACCAAACACTCGATGGATTTTCACAAAATATTCTTGATACGGTTGAAATTGTAAAAAAAATCACAGCTCAATAATGCTCTTTGCTCAATTCAATGATTTCTTTGGAAAAGGATTACTTAAAAATAATGTATTTAAATAACATTCAATTATATTTAACAACCATCACTATAATGAACCTTGTAAACAAGTAGATTAAAATATCAAACAAAATTTGTTTTAAAATATCATAGCCTGCTAGATAGGCTCAGTGGAAAGAGAACAGCCCTCGTATTAATATATTTGGGGGTGCTGTGGCACCCATGGCACCCACCGTGCGCACGCCTATGGCCACCTGAGCTATAATAAAATTAAGATTAAATTTTAAATACCGGGATAGAATAGAATTCACTAATCCAAAAATGAGGATTAGCTTAAAAGTTTTTGTGAAAAGTTAATTTTTATTAATCTAAATACATATTTACTTATATGCTGGAAACTATATTGAATTCTTTTTCAATTGTACTATTTACTTTTTTCTTTTTAAAACGTTACTAATATTGTTTTGAAACGATTTGTTCTTTGATAGTGACATTTATCTGTCAGATACATTTAAATAACTGCGTTTGGTTTGTTTAACGCGTAGGCTCTGGGATTTAAATTACAGATAATTTTATAAATTTATCCATAAAATATATAGAAAAAGTATTAATGCATATCTATAGAAAAATTAATAATCTTTAATTTTTATAATAATATTAATCTCAAAAAAATAACATTTAACAGTATTTTTCGAGGAAAAACTATTTTGAGCTTCTAATAAATTTCCGGTTATCCGATTTTCACCAAAATCTAACGGGCTCTTTCCAATACAGAAAAAGTTCAAAATACAAGATATCAAAATTTTCTGAATGATAGTATTTGAGTTAGAGTGGAGGATCCACACATACATACACACACACACACACACACACACACACACACACACACACACACATACACACACATATATACACACATACATACACACAGACATCATCGTGAAAATATTAAAATTGGATTCTAGGGACCTTAAAAGGTGGTCATTTACCAAAATATCGATATGCGATTTTAGCACGATCCCTATACCTCCCTTGCATTAGCGGGAGGTAAAAATTTGTAAATATGGTATATTTTTAAGGGCAAAAATATTTATTATAGACATAGTTTGGTTACACGAAATTTAATTATTTATTTAATGCTTAAGAAACGGTCTGCTCTCAACTACCAGCTGCTATTGTAGTACATAAACGAAAACAAAATCTGATGTGGCCAGCACATAACCTCCCGTCAATTGCATGTTTAAAATAGCAATGAGCTTCCGATTGATCATTTGTAAACAAAATCTAATTTGTTGTTCCAATAAATAGAAAAGTCTGTAATACGAAATTTTGGATTATATTTCATTGTTTTTCCTCGAAAATCTGTCAAGAGCTCTAAATTAAGTAGCATTTCCGGTTTATCATATAAGTATAGTCAAAATCCAATATGTTGTTTTGCTTCATATAAAAGTCGTAAATACTAAATTGGAGAAGTTTTGGAGTATATCATAATATATTTTTCACGAAAATCTGTTCAGAACTTCAAGTAAAGTATCACTTCCGGTTTATCAATTTTAGAAAAAATGTAATATGTCGTTCTCAATAATCTAAAAGTCTTAAATACCAAATTTGAAAAGTTTTGTAATATATCACAATATATTTTTCACGAAAATCTGTTCAAGGGTTTAAGTAAAGTATTACTTCCGGTTTATCAATTATAGCCAAAATCTGTTGTTCCCTTTCATATAAAAGTCTTAAATACTAAATTTAAAAAGTCTTTGAATATATCATATTTTTCACGAAAATTTGTTCACAGCTTCAAGTAAAGTATCACTTCCAGTTTATTAATTTTAGCCAAAATCTAATTTGTTATTCCCCTTGATATGAAAATCTTAAATACTAAAATTGAAAAGTTTTGGATTATATTTTAATATAATTTTTCATTAAAAACTGTTATGGGCTTCAAGTAAAATATCACTTCCGGTTGTCCAATTTTACCCAAAATCTAATCAACTCTTTATATGAATATGGAAAGCTTAAATACGGAAAATAGAAATTTTTGGAAGTTTGTTGTAAGAGATATCGTCGAGGAAAAAATCGTCACATACAGATACACATAGACATCATCGTAAAAATAGTAAAAACGTGTTGTGGGGATCCTAATTCGTGGTTATTTACTGAAAACTCACCATCGAATTTTTGGACCGATAATATTACCTACGGTATGACGGGAGGTAAAAATTAACAATTTTTATTGCAGAATGCGGCTGTTTCTCTCTTTTAACTCTTAACGTACAAAATCCATTCATTTTAACACCGGAGTCATAAAAGCGCATACTCTCAATATTACCGACATATAAATTACCTTAATTAGTGCCGGTTCTCTAATGTCCTTGTAAAGTGTAATTTAATTTAACTGCCAGATAAAACAAAAATATCGCATCATACAAAGACAGCTCCAGTCATCTTTAGTTGTTTCTAATGTATATTTTATTACTTCTGATATTTATTGACGACATTTTCATCCTTACATTTTTGATTTTGTAATGTAATGATGATTCATTTGGAATCGAAACGTAGGAAAGTTAATATTACTATTTATTATACACTGTTTACCGCGACTATAGCTCCAATTATTTCTCATCATCCCCATAACCACAATCATATTAACAGTCAAGTAATACCCAATAAAATAACAATGATAAATGTTCATAACTCCCACATACTCAACAACAAGTATACAAAATTAAGTATGAACAATATAGAGAATAAGAATACAACCAGTAGCGATATATTTCTCGGAAACCTTTGATGTTTTGTTCCAAGATGCGCGGTAATAATGAGGGGCGAGGAATCTGAATAAAATAAAACTATAATTTAACATCAAAATTATATATACCGTGTGTCTATTTTAAAGGTGTACATAGGAGATTAACATGGGAAATCAGTTTTTTGCAATTTCCTGCTCGTCTAATTATTTTAAGCAAAACAGTTTTAGGGTATAAAATTCTACATCTAAAACAATAAACAAAATTACCTGTACATGCTTTATAACGACACAAATTAAATATGAAAATGTTGAAAATTACATTAAAAATATCGACAGCCATGGAATTGAACAAAAAATAAATAAATGCTTGACGTTTTATCTGTCACGTGATGTGTCACAACGTAAATTAACTTATTTGATGTTTCTGACAATTTGATTTGATCAAATATCGTTAATTATGGCAATAATAGAAATATAAAATTAATAAATAAAGTTAAGAAAATATAGTTTTGTTTAAATAATATGAATATATCAAAAATTCTACATTGCGTAACAAAATTATGTATGGTGCTGTTATGTACTCTCAACTAATTTCCAATACATCTACCTTAGTACTACAGAAGGGGTCTACACTTATCATTCCTAACACTCTTTCTTAGAGTAATGCATGTTCTGCTCGTCCCATATTCTGATTACGCGGCTCACGTGTATCTTTTTAAGACACATTAGCAGTCTTTTCAAATTTTGTCACGAATTTAGCTCTTCATTCATATATATATATATATATATATATATATATATATATATATATATATATATATATATATATATATATATATATCGTGGCCAAAAAAAAACAGACACCAAAAAAAAAAAAATTGTATTGACTTGTAATGTAATAAATATGGGTTTATTTATGATTTTTTTGTTATGGAATGAAGCAGTGATATCTAAAGTAAGATTAAAAATTGAAAAATATGTAACAATCACTTTATTTATAAAGAAATATGGAAAAAAAGTAAATTCTGGCAAAAATGTTGAAAATCAAAAAATCAATATTTCTAACAAATGGATCAATTCTTGTTGCTTAGTGACTCTTAGCATGTTGTTTATTGTATTGTCAGATCTCGTATTGCTGATTGTGATATTTTTTCTAAAATGCGACCTGAAATTATTGCTCAAGCAGTAGCTTTAAACAGAGATGGTCGTAGTATACGTTATATCGCCGAAGCTTTGAATGTACCAAAAAGTACTGTGCAAGATGCAATCCAACGTTATCGTCAAACTGGGCAGTACACCAGAAGACTGGGATCAGGAAGATCACGCATCACAAACCCCCGAGAAGATCGTTTATTAACGTTATGTGTACTACACGATCGAGGTATACCATCAACTATTGTTTCTAGTGTAATGGCTGATGCTTATGGAACTGATATTTCTGCACGAACCGTTCGCCGAAGGTTGCGGGAAAACGGTTTGAGCTCCAGGAGGCCTGCTGCTTGCCCAGCTTTGCTCGCAGCACATCGTAGAGAGCGTCTACGTTTTGCGCATGAACATAGGGATTGGACAATGGAACAATGGAGCTCCGTTTTGTTCACTGATGAATCCCGTTTCTGTCTACGATCACCAGATGGACGAGAACGCGTGTGGAGAAGGCCAGGCGAACGATTTTTAGAAAGCTGCATATCCCCAAGAACACCATTTGGTGGTGGCAGTATAATGGTATGGGCTGGGATTTCTTTGACTGCACATACAGAGCTGGTTCTGGTGGAAAATGGTGCTTTGACGGCTGATCGGTATATAACCGAATGTTTAATGGATCATGTGTTACCATTTGCTCCATTTGTTGGCGAAAACTTTCTTTTAATGCATGATAATGCGCGTCCACACGTTGCACAGATAGTCGTCCAATATTTAAACGAAGTCGACATTCGGCGACTATGGTGGCCAGCACGTAGCCCTGATTTAAATCCGATTGAAAACATCTGGGATATGTTAGGGAGACGTGTTCGGCGCCGGCAACCAATACCAGAAACGATTGACCAGCTAAGAATAGCTCTTCGGGAAGAATGGGATAACATTCGCCAAGAAGAGATCGTCAATTGTTTAGAAAGTTTACCACGCCGTATGTTAGAAGTTATTAGAGTCCGGGGAGGCAACACACATTATTAATATTCCTAATAAAGTAATAACATTGCTTCAAACATTTTAAATAAGCACAATTTTTTTTGTTCATTTTGTTCATTTCTAGGTTTTTAAATTTTATTTTAATAAATATTGTGTTCCCTACACTGTTTTTATTTTCTAATCTTACTATAGATATCAATAGATCATTGCAAAACAAAAAATATATAAATAAACCCATATTTACTTTATTAGAGGTCGAAAAAGATTTTTTTTTTTGGTGTCCGGTTTTTTTTGGCCACGAGTGTATATATATATATATATATATATATATATATATATATATATATATATATATATATATATATATATATATATATATATATATATATGTATGTATGTATGTAATAAAATGTATAAGTGAAGGTTTATTTTTATTTATTTTTATTTAATTTAGGTACTATCGGGTTATGGGGTCTCATGACCGCGTGCCTAAGTGTCTGGTCGCGAATCTGGGGAACCCGGTTCGATCCCGACCGACGCCAAATATTTCGAATTTTAAATGACACAAAATTGACCCCTGTGTTGCACTCTCCACGCCAGCAATGAGTGTCTGTGAGGTGTCGCCTGGTAAACGCCCGCACGGTACAAATATGTCATCATCATTACCGATATCTACGTACAAAGCAGATTTTGGCACACCCAGCAATGGGTAAAATGCCGTGATGATATATTTCATATTATTTTATATTTACTATCGGGTTCTGGAGCGTTTGTTAATTTTGCTCATTTTTCTGTTTGGAGAACTTTTCAAATTAATTATTATAAATTGCTGTCAAAATTTCAAGTTGCTTTTTTATAGTTTAATAATATATTAAGTATTAAGAACGGTAATTCCTTCCACACGACTTCCTTGTACGCAAGACCAATATGAAGTATAAACCCAATGGGCCCATCCAACTTTTTTGAATTTTTATATGTTATGAAGAATTTAAAAATAGAAATTCCGTATTTTTTGTTTTCTTGGAATTATACTTAATAACGCCTAAAATAATTATTAAAGTTTTGGCGCGAAAGTTGTGACGTTAGCGTCACTCAGTCATAAGTAGAGAGAACCGACATACGTTACCATTAATAATGGTTATATAATACATATACAATAAATGTTGCAAGAATAAAAATACGTATCCATTACAAACAGTGATCAAAAATCTTTAGAGCTAATGGTAATAAATAAACGAGATAGTTATTATATAATTTCAAAATATATATTTGATTTACTTACATGAATAGGTATAGGAGTAGTGTTGAATGATAACTTATGAAAACTTCCAAGGTACATATTATACATAAATAAAAATCAGGTAAGTAAAATTAATAATTTTTGATCATTTTCATAATCAGGTTAACCATTCGCTTTAATTAATGTGACTTTAAGACTTTCTTTAATTTAATATTGAAAGTTATTATACTCATCAAGTGCCATTATTTAATTAAAATAGTATTTAAACTATTTTCTATTTATAATTAAATACAACAATGACAGTATTGATTACAATAATCAATAATCGAACCATAGTTCATAATAAAAAGTAATCCAAAATTTACAATCCTATTTAGTAAATGATTGCAACAATGACATGTATTAAGATTACAATAATTAAAACATAAATTATAATATCAATTTATTTAATAAGTAAATTTTCTTTTGGTCTTAATAATAAATTACTCGGATATATTAAATATGTGTATGTTAGAGTATGTGTAAAGACAATCGCGAATTTATGAGCAAAATATGCATGATCCACTGTATAGTGACATATTTACAGGGTAACTGGACGATTATAATGACGCTGACGTCACAACATGGCGATCATTTTACACTAAAAACTTTAATTACATTATTATAGGTATAAAAATACAAAATATATAGCAATTTTTATTTTGTTTTCATTTATTTATATTAAAAATTCATATGCGACGTAATTTTTAAAAAGTCGAAGACTTGGATGGGCCCATTATAAAATTGCACGTATTTGACATTAACATCTATTTTTTTTATTTTTTTTTGTTATTTTCTGTCCTAATCCATAGCAAGCTTCATTACAAAATCCAAAAAGTATATAAGTTTTAAATTTACATATCTCGCTTATACAAAGGGCTAATTTAATAATACTTGATGTGCTAGACGCAGAATTTAATTCTCTAAAACTCTTATTTGAAGCATTTATTTCTAAAATCAAAATGGAACCATTTTATTCAAGAAATACTGTTAACAACTTCAGGTAATATATGACTTGCAGTTAGGCTGTTTTAATTAAAATCTACCATGTTATTCCAATTGACATAAAAGTCTTATATAGGTACCAAATTTGAAAAGTTTTGGATATTTTAAAAAAGTTTTTCATTAAAATCTATTATAGGCTTCAATTGACCAAACAAGGAGGTGCACAACTAGATGTTATAGCAGTCCTAAATACAAAATTACAACTTTCTACGGCTTACCGTTTTTGAGTTATGTGAGATACGTACGTACGTACGTAACAGACGTCACGATGAAATTAGTCAAAATGGATTCAGGGATAGTCAAAATGGATATTTCCATTGAAATTTGAAAACCGAAATTTTTCGCGATTACAATACTTCCTTTACTTCGTACAAGGAAGTAAAAAAAATAGTTGTAAGCTTTGATCTTTGTTTTTATTTACTTACCGTCTCGCCTCCTAAACGGTAAGTGATTCACATCACTGCCGCGCACACACTATCGGTAAACATTTAAAAAAAAACCTTTTTGGTACAACTGGGCATAAGTATTTTCTTCTATTCATTTAAAATATGAACAATATTCGAGTACAAAAATGAATTTTTTTGAATATAAACCATAGATAATATGCCGTGATGATATATTTTATTGATTTATTTTAAGAAAATCAAAAACTTAATACTTATTTTCTTACTTGAAATCAAAAAGAAAAACGGAAAAAAGGAGAAAAAATATGAAAAAAATATACTTAAAAAAATATAATTCACAATGCAAATATTATTTTGAGAATATAATATAATTATTAGTTACGTGTTACGTGACATGTTTTCCGCCAATCAACATTTAGAATTTCCCTAGTTACATGTCTATCACATGATGAAAAACAAAGAAATTATTACCTTATTATATTCGTTACTAAGGGATTTGTTTTCTTTATTTAAAACATTAACAGTTTTTGATATTAACAACGATGAAAATTATAAGACAATTGTAAAATTAACCATGTTGTAATACAATATATGAAAAGTTAGGTTAGCAGCACACACAATGTGTCAATAAAATTCATTATATTCTCTCATTAAATATAAGGTCGTGATATGATTAATAATCGAAGATATTGCTCGTGAAACCGAAGCAATTCGGTTTCACTCGAGAATATCATCGATGATAATCATTTCACTTGTTATATTACGTATGATAATAATTGAGCTATTTGATATTATATTTTTTGTGCAACCGGACGCGAAATAAGCATTTCGCAGCCGTAATACAAGCCGCGAAATTAGATTTCGCGACTGTCGTTATAGTAACGGCCGCGAAATGAATTTCGCGGCCGTTGTCATGGTAGCGGCCGCGAAATTAGGTAAACAATCACTTTGACACTTGAGTATTGCAAGGTTTTGTTTATCAAATGTCAATCCCATAGCCACCTTGAAAGCTAACTTTCTATTTACAATGAAACTGTTTAAAATTAATAAAATATGTAATTAGATATTTTTTACGGTTGCACAAAAAATATTGTGTACACCTTGACCGCGAAATCCTTTAGCGCCCTCGAGATTGTCTTGCCCCGGCCGCAAGCGGCCTCGGCGATAATTTTTCTCTCAGTACGCTAAAAAGTGATTTCGCGGCCTTGATATACAAATAACTATTTTGTAACTTGACATAATTTTAACTCCTGCATATTAAAAAATAATAAAATCTTGTAATTTATTTAAGTTTAAGTTAAGTTTTAAGAAAAAAATTGTATGGACAATACTGTGATTTAAGGAAAGTATATTGAACTAGCTTATTGCAACAATAATTAGTTAGTGATCGATTTTCGTCTATACGACGAAGTTTAATTCTGACTAATCAAAAACTAAATCCTTTACTTTCATTGATCATAATTTTGGGCCTCCTACGCATTGTCGTACTCCTTTCTGAAGAAGAAATTGGGCCACTAAGCTAGTTCAATATACTTTCCTTAAATCACAGTCTCATCCATTTAATTTTTTTTCCGACAATTTATGTGACACATGTCAGTATGCCACAGGGCTTTGAATTTCTGATGAATCTAGTTTTTATTCACAGGTGGTTTATTGGTGTATGCCACTTGAGGACTTCGACTTTCTGGTGAATCTGGTTTGTAATCGGGTGCCACAGGAGGGCTTCTAAATGCTGGTATATTTGATTTTGATTTGGATTCAGGATTTAAACTACTTGGAATTTCTGGTTCTGCTTTGAAAGGCGTATATGGTCTGCTTATCGGAGGAGGGTTTCGGACTTCTGGTGAATCTGGTTTGTACCCGGATGTTAAAGTAGGACTTCCAACTGCGAATGCATCTTGTCTAAATTTGGATTCAGGGTTTAAACTATTTGTAGCATTTTGCGGTCCATAAGAAAAACCCCCCATGTTCACCTGGTTGTATGCCACAAGAGGACTTCGAGATTCTGGTGCATTGGATTTGTATGCCATATATGGTGGATATCCTAGAGGATGACTTCGAAAATCTGATGGATCTACTCTGTAGTCGGATCCTGAAGTAGGGCTTCTATATACATATGGTGCGAATTTGGATTCTGGGTTTAAATTACCCCTCGCATTTTGATAGATAGGTCCATTAGAATTCTGTCGTAACCCTATCTGTTGACTAAGTTTCTTTGCATCACTAATTTTAATAAAAGGGGCGAAATCCTTTTCATAGAAATTGTTTTTGATCTTTGGGTTGCTACCAGATTCATAAATATTTATAATTCTACTAATACTATTACTATTTCCTTCATTATTTTTGATTTGATCAATAGCATATCCATCAGTACCTTTGCCAGAAGTAGGAGGCTCTGGTTTAACTTCATCTTCTTTTTCATTTAGTATACTATCCAAATAGTCATCATCAGATTCTAATTCATCACTAGGATCATCAAAATGAGGATCTTTATCAGTTGAAAAGGTATCAGATTTCTTAAGGCGTTTTATTTCATCAATTTTAATTACAGGAGCAAAGTTCTTTTCATAGATATTGTTTTTAATCTCTGGCTTGCTATCAGACTTAAAAATATTTATAATTGTATGTTGAGAATCGTCCAATAAATCTTTCAAACTGAAATTATCTTCAGTTACTTGTACTGTCAATGTTAAGTTTATTGATAAAAATAAACCAACTATTGATAATATCTTCATATTGTACTTATCTGAAAAAATATTATTTCTATGTGATAAATTGAAATACAGTTTAATTTTTCAAAAATGTCCGATTAAGGACTTCCTCAAATTGCATGAATTAAGATTTTAGCTCCTCCCACTCTGTCAAATTCAGTACTCGAAGAAGACCCTTATCAGACATCTTTAAAAAAAATAAACAGTTCAGTTGTCTCATTTACGATAGGTAGGGAGGTAATGTTATCGGTCCAAAAATTGGATGGTGAGTTTTCAGTAAATAAGCACGAATTAAGGTCCCCACAACACGTTTTTACTATTTTTACGATGTTGTGTGTGTGTGTGTTTGTGTGTTTGCGTGTGTGTGTGTGTGTGTGTGTGTGTGTGTGTGTGTGTGTGTGTGTGTGCGTGTTTGTGTGTGTGCGTGTTTGTGTGTGTGCGTGTTTGTGTGGATGTGTGTGTGTGTTTGTGTGTGTGTGTGTGTGTGTGTGTGTGTGTGTGTGTGTGTGTGCGTGTGTGTGTGTGACGATTTTTTCCTCTACGATAACTCTTACAACAACTTCCGAAAATTTCTATTTTCCGTATTTAAGCTTTCTACATTCATATAAAGAGTTGATTAGATTTTGGGTAAAATTGGACAACCGGACATGGTACTTCACTTAAAGCCCATAATGAAAAATTATATTAAAATATAATCCAAAACTTTTCAATTTTAGTATTTAAGACTCTCATATCAAGGAGAATAACGTATTAGATTTTAGCTAAAATTCATAAACCGGGAGTGACACTTTACTTGAAGCTCTGGACAGATTTACGTGAAATAGTTATTTGTATATCAAGGCCGCGAAATCACTCTTTAGCGTACCGAGAGAAAAATCTCGAGGGTGCTAAAGGATTTCGCGCACAGGGTGTACACAATATTTTTTGTGCAACCGTAAATATATATATATATATATATATATATATATATATATATATATATATATATATATATATATATATATATATATATATATATATATATATATATATAATTACATATTTTATTAATTTTAAACAGTTTCATTGTAAATAGAAAGTTAGCTTTCAAGGTGGCTATGGGGTTGACATTTGATAAACAAAACCATGCAATTCTCAAGTGTCAAAGTGATTGTTTACCTAATTTCGCGGCCGCTACCATGACAACGGTCGCGGAATCCAATTCCGCGGCCTGTATTGCGGCTGCGAAATGCTTATTTCGCGTCCGGTTGCACAAAAAATATATTATGATATATTCCAAAACTTGTCAAATTTGGTATTTAAGACTTTTAGATTAATGAGAAAGACATATTAGATTTTTTCTAAAATTGATAAACCGCAAATAATATTTTATTTGAAGCTCTGAACAGATTTTCTTCAAAATATTTTATATGTGCCAAAAATTTTCAAATTTGGTATTTTAAACTTTTATGTTAATAAGAAGGACATATTACATTTTTTCTAAGATTGATGAACCGGAAGTGATACTTTACTTGAACCGTTTTTGGATGAAAAAATTGAAAGTTATTGAGAAACAAATGAAAAAATCTCAGGAATGTACAATGGTTACTTAATGTTCCAAGTGTTATTTGACAACAATTTAACATGAAAAAATCATTTTTTTACAAATATTATCAGTCCCGAAAATTTTATGGAATTCTTCATAAAAGCAATTTTAGAGCATAAAATTCAATTTAAAAAAAATATTTATTTATTATGCGAAAATGATTGAATTTACTTCTTTGTTAGCCGAGTGAACTTCACTTAAAGTCACACTGTAAAAATAGATCTATGCGACCTTAAATTATATGGCCACCGTTCCCTATGTACAGGCTGTCTCATTTTCGATGTTTTTTTAAGGTATCTCGGGTAATATTAATGATAGAGCAAAACCGTTTGCATATTCCAGGGTAAACTTTGCTAGAAAAGTTTAATAGTCACCACAGGAATTTTTGATTTTCTTTTGTTTCTGAGCTACGGGCAAAAACTCGTTTTCCGCTCAATTTGAAAATATATCTTCTTTATTATAATAATCAGAGAAAAATTGTTTTTACAAATTTTTTACCGTTTTTTAGATTGAATAAAATGGTGTATTTAGATTTTTTTAAAACTTAATAATTCTCGAGATATCTCAAACTTATGATTTTTTTAATGGGAACTTATATTGAAAATAGTTTCGCCTTTTTCCTTATTTTATAAGCTTTTCAATTATGTATAACAAGTCTACATTCTTTTGTTTTAAACTTGAATAAGAGATGAATTATTAATTTATTAGGGTGAAAAAATTAAAAATTATTAAGCAACAAATGAAGAAATCTTTTACAGATCATCATTTGCATATTTCTAATAGTATTTGTTTCAGTGTTACTCATTTTTTTAATTTATTTACTTCAAAAGCACATTAACAGGCTTATTCTGTAAAAATATCGTTATATAACAACTATCGTTATTTATAAATATAACGATGTGATTCTGAACGACAATTTGTAAAATTCGTATTCACTAAGTAATATCGTTATAAACGTCCTCATACCGCATACGACTTTAGCCATTTTTTTTAGAAAAGTTAGTAACTATTATTGTAAATTGGATTGTCATTGTAATGTCATTTTGCAAAACAATATTGACATTATTATTTTAATTATTATTTTTTTATTGAGGAAAGAATATGTATAAATATCGATTATCAAATGGATTATTATCCCATAAAAGATTATCGCGACCACAAACATTTCTTCTAAAATTTAAATATGGTAGTTAATTGTATATTTGATGCATGAATAAATGTTTTGTTACCTATTTTCCATTTCTTCCTTCACAAATATAAATAATAAATTAATTAACCCTTCCATTTGCTAACATTTGACATTTAGGGATTGAATAACGACAAGTGAATCCATATCGTTCATGAACTACTTAAAATAACGACAATACGATTTCAATATAACGGCATTGGTTTTAGAGAATACGCTTTTTGAAAATTATCGTTATTTAACAACTCATTCGTCATAACGATACGTTATGGTATAACGACATTGTTATTCTTATAGAATAAGCCAGTAAACCATTTTTTTCGGATTAAGTCAAAACCAACTATAACGTAGATAAATAGAAATTTAACTAACCCGAAAATAATTGGTTAAGAATAATTTTGAGAACATAATTAATAGATATAGAATTAAAATAAACAAATTATCATTTGTAATACCTTAAAAAAACGTCGAAAATAAGACATCCTGTATTGATTCAACCGATTTCTAAAGCTCATCTCCACACATTCCATGCAACATTCGAGCTACTTTCTGCCGAATAAGATTCATCAACTGAAGCAGGGTTGTAGGGCGGTGTTTGTAAACCTCTTCCTTGAGATATCCCCATAAAAAATCACATAACGTAAGAGTTATGAGGGCAATGTTCCCCTGACGGCTCATCTCGATTCGAGGTGACATCCCGTGGGCGGCGCGCTCGCCCGATCAAACGCTATGTATTTTTTTAGGGGGATATCTCAAGGCAGAGGTTTACAAACACAACCTACTTCAGCTAAAAAACTCCATGAAATAGCCCGAATATTGGAACGTGTAGTCGTGCGGAGAGGAGCTTCAGAAATCGGTTGCATCATTGCATATAAAGAACGGTTACCACCATCTTCAACTCCGATATTATCCAATCATACAACAAGATCAAACTGCACTTATCTTCCCACCACTCTACAGTTAAAACGGATAGAGTATAGGAAAAATTCTGGTGTGGCCAACACAATAACTCCCGCCATTTACCGCCTGAGTCACAAAAGAGATTAAGCTAATCCTTATTTTTGGATTAGCGAATTTTACTCTAATTTTGGCAGTTTATTTCTTAAAATACAGTCTATTCGAACCCAAGTAACTACATTTTTGATAATAAAATGAAGATTAAATTTTAAATACCGGGATAAAATATAATTCACTAACCCAAAAATGAGAATTAGCTTAAACTTTTTTGCGAATCATGAATTTTTATTAATCTAAATACATACCTACATATTTACTTATGCTGGAAACTGTTTTGATTTCCTTTCCTATTGTTCTATTTACTTTTTTCTTTTTAAAACGTTACTATTATTAATTTGAAATGATTAGTTCTTTGACAGTGACATTTATCTGTCAGTTACATATATTTCAATAAATGAGCAACGAAGCACTTTTGTTTGTTTAAAGCGTAGCTCCGGGATTTAAATTATAGATAATTTTATAAATTTATCCATAACATATATATGCAAATATGTAGAAAATTTAATAATCTTTAATTTTTATATTAACATTAATCTCGAAAAAATACATTTAAAGGTATTTTTCGAAGAAAAACTATTTTGAGCTTCTAGCAAAGTGCCATTTCCGGTTATACGATTTACACCAATATCTGACAGGCTTTTTCCATTTCTGAATGATGTATTTGAGTTAGAGTGGAGGATCAACACATACATACACACACATACACGCACATACACACATACACACACAGACATACACATATACACACATACACACATACACCCATACACCCATATACCTATACACACGTACACACGTACACACATACACACATACCCACATACACAAAATTGGATTCTAGGGACCTTAAAACGTGGACATTTACCAAAATCTCGATATGCGATTTTTAGCACGATCCCTATACCTTCCTTACTAAGGGTAGCGCGAGGTAAAAATTAAAACAACTAAATTTTAAATTTAAAAGAGCTGAAGAAAAGTTACGTGTGAGTTCAGGATCCATGTTAAAACAGAAATTACAGAAGTTGACGTATTTTAGCACGAGCAAGAATTAGAAATTCAGACACAAGCATGCGCATTTTTATTACTACGTAAATAAATTACTTACAATAATAAATATAGGTAGATGTGTTGTTTTCACCACGATCTCTTCTCTTCTAGTGAATTTCTTAACAAATCACAGTTTTAAAATATTAATTTTGTTTTCCTTTATCCCCACTTTCGTTCAGAGCAGGCTTGAGACAGGTGGGAACGGAGCAGCATATAATTATACGCGAGACGCGAGGAAAGATTAGGGGACCGATTCTAATTCATTTTAGAGACGTGTCTCAGTTAATGACGTCATAGTGTTACCTACAGCTACATAGATATATAGTAAAAAAATTTAGGCAGAGGAGTCACGTCATCATTTCATTACAAAATTAAAAATCACTCTAGTATTGGCCGAGTGATGTATATGTTTAGGAAAACGAAGAAAATAAATACAAATTTTTTGCATACTATAAGTAAAGTGCATTTTAATTAAATTTACAATTATTTTAAAGTCGAACATAATGTTTTGAATGAGTTTTAATTTATTTAAAATAATTGTAGTTCATTTTTTCACCACATGTTGGTACTATTGGATTTCAATATTTAAACGTTTACATGACATGTTTCTCCCGGAATTGTCAACCGTCGACTGTCATTAGTTATTCGTTACTTTTTCGTATAATTAACATTTTTGTCTACGTTGTTTGTTGTGTTTTCTCAGAATTCCATTACTGTTGCCTTGTTGCGTATCAAATCTGTATTTTTCAATACAAACAGTAACTGTTTTTCGAGTTGTGTTTCTTTGTTTTTTTATTTATTCATAACCTCTGTACACTACTATACTGACTGTTCATTTCTTTCTGTGTTCAGTTGTGATTTTCGTTTTGTCTCTTTCATTTTATTGGTGTTTTGTCGTTTTACAATGCCGAAAGCATTATCGAAACAATCGCAAGAGCTATGTACAAATGTGATTTCATATTTTGACAGAGAATTGGTCCACGGTGGACCTTTGCTGCCTTTGAATGCTGTTCGGGAGGTATGTTTATAAATTTTTATATTTTGGTACAATAATATTCAATTATTATTCGACTATTAAATAAATTAACTTGATCACATAAATAGCATCGCAGGTAAATACAATTATTTTCTAAAATTAAATTAGTGTACCATGTAAATCTACTATTTTCGTGACGTCATTATACGTCATTATCTAGTTACAAAGTTTGATGACGTGACTCCTCTGCCTAAATTTTTTTACTATAATACATAGCTGACTCGTCCGCCATCCAGGGCCGGAGGTATGGTATTTGGCGCCCTTCCGCAGCTTATAAAATGGCGCCCCCCCCCCTTATACATATACAGGGTGTCCCATAACTTCAGGTACATATTAGAAGGGCATATATTCTTAATGTCCTGATTACGGAAAAGAATATTTTTCAAAATTCAAAAATTAGTTTTTGAGGTTTTTGAAGGAAACAGTTTTGGGACACTGGTTGAATAGGTAGTTTTAATAATTTGATATTTTTTCATTACATACACATCTCCCAAACTTAATTGGTGTGTCAAAGCTTTATGTAATTGCATAAATTAATTTCATTGTTAAATTATTTTATTATTACATAAAATTATATAATTATATATTATAATTATATATATATATATATATATATATATATATATATATATATATATAACTAATTTCACTATTCCAAATATTATAGTATCCAGGGGTACAAAAAATGTTCTTCCTAAGTGAACTACCCTTAATTATAGGAATTTTGAAAAAAATATTTTTGTTCCGTAATCAGGACATTAAGAACTATATGCCCTTCTAATATGTACCTGAAGTTATGGGACAGCCTGTATATATATATATATATATATATATATATATATATATATATATATACAGGGTGTAAATGAAATAAGTGCATTAAATTTAACCAGTAATGTAACTCGATGAGAGCAACAATATTTCTTAATAACTTTTTTTTCTAAGTCTTTTAGATTTTGAGTTAAAATTCATTAAAAATTTGCTGCATATTTCGTTACCCGCCCATGGAGAACAAATGGCTGCTGCCGTATTCAAGTGGGACACAAACGGCTCAAAAATTGTCGGTTATCGGTTGCACTTGCAGTCACAGTAATTAATAAACGAATCAAGAGGAAGATAAACTAATACGAAAAATATTAAACTATTTTTACTTCAACTATTAACAAGACAAGCGTTTGTTCATAAACTATTCTATTCACCTTTTAAATGAAAAAATCTGATGTGGCCAGCACATTACCTTCCGTCAGTTATATGAGGTATTTACGAAAATTCTACCGGTGAACTGTTTCCGGTAAACAGCTTTTTATCAGGTTATAGCTACCGGAATCGATATTTTAAGAACGCAAGTGGTAAATAGGGTATATTCATAACCTATGAAAAAATTTGGAAATTTAAAACAGATTAGAAATTTGACGTAGTTAAACTGAGCAGAGTCCTACTTTGAACACATTTCTACTTTTAACGAGCGCGCTTCGCTTTGCACCACTACCTTTTTTTGAGATTAGATTCTTCATGAATCCGGTAGATGGATCTGGTAGATACTGAACAATTTTCGAAGACGGTAACTTTTTGCCACTCGTGTTTTCGAACACAGTCGGAAGATGCGGTATCTACCGGTAGAATTTTCGTAAATGCCTATGTATTTTCTATAAAATCCATACAGAAAGTTTCTTGCAAAAGAGTCTAAATTTCTTGTATGTACATTACCTTTCGACACTTGTATGTATTTTATACAAATTCCATACAGAAAGTTTCGAGCAAAAAGATCCTATATTTCAAGCAAAATTATAACACAAATATACTACGAATATGTCAATTGCACTTGACACTGACATCTTTCAATCAGAATTTTCTTAATATAGTAGCTGTTTTTTAGCATAGCTGGCTAATTTAAGAAATTTAATTTCTTTATAATTTTATAACTCTATATTTAATATGAAATATAAAATGCAGTCAAATTGTATAGAGAATACAATGTTACTTAATATTTATAATAACATTTAAATGTGAAAAAATGATATTTACTAAATTTTCTAATGCTCATTTTAATAGTCTTATATTATAGAAATTGTTTGCTAATTTCACCGACTTCGTATCTCTTACAGTTCTCAAGATAGCAATAGTGAAACACTTAAATTGAATACCTGTATATCTATTTATAATAATGAAGCATAAAATGCATTCAAATCGTATAGAGAATAAAATAATTCTTTAATATTTATTATTAAATGTGAAAATGTGATATTTAACATCGTTTTTTCAAGAAAAACTGTTCAAATCTTCAAATGAGGCTACTTCCGGTTGACCAATTACAACCAAAATCTAATCAGCTCTTCATATGGATGCAACGAAGAGGAATGCGAAAGTATTATAATTTTTGGAATTGTAGTATTAGAGTTATCGTAGACGAAAATTTTGTTGCACGCACGCACGCACTCACTCAATCACTCACTCACTTACTCACTCACTCACTCACTCACTCACTCACTCACACACACACACACACCCACACCCACACGCACACGCACACGCACACGCACACGCACACGCACACGCACACGCACACCCACACCCACACCCACACTCACACACTCACACACTCACACACTCACACACTCACACACTCACACACACACTCACACACACACTCACACTCACACTCACACTCACACACACACTCACACACACACACTCTCACACACATACAGACATCATCGTAAAGATAGTAAAATCGTATTCTAGGGACCTTAAAACGTGCTTATTCATTAAAAACTCACCACTGAATTTTTTGACCAAGGACAATACCTTCCTTACCTAAAGGTGACGGAAGGTAAAAACGTCGTAAAATTATAACCAACATAAAGTTCTGTCATATTCCACACTGTTTATGCTATAGAAAATTAAATCCCGAAAATCTGACGTCATTTAACTGAGACTACATGTTTGGAGACAAGTCTCTAAAATGAATTAGAATCGAGCTCCAGGATTCTACTGTCTCTCTACACACTTATACAATATTTCCTTTTATAAAAAAAAGTTACATATGAACTCGTAAGCACTTTTGCAAGATCTTTATTTTTAAAAGTCTGGCAGTAATCATGTAAACGGACTCACAAAAGATTAAGCCGACCCTGTTTTTATTTATTAAAATATTCTCTGATGTTCTTTTATTTTGGGTTTTTTGATGAATATACTCCTAGGTAGCTAGATTCCTTCATTCATAAATTCTTTTCTTATTGAAGGTTATTATTTTTCAACATGTTTTCCTTGATATTTTTTACAATTTTGTTTATTAATTACATGTTATAAACGTGATATTCTCGAAGAATAATTGATGTTAGTAAATAAATATGTATACCATTGTACATCTAAATGTCTAAAGGGTAATTTACTTTAAAGTTCCAGTAACAGAAACTGGTTAAGTTTTTTTGCAATATTTTATCCGAGTAGCAAGTAGTTGAGATGAGTCACGAATTTCAGATATGTTGAGGTTTTCTTATTTATAGATTGAACAAAAAAAAATCTTTTGTGGCCAACACAATACCTCCCGCCATGTACTGCCCGAGTCACAAAAAAGATTAAGCAAATCCTTATTTTTGGTTTGACGAATTTTAATCTAATTTTGGCAGTTTATTTCTTAAAATATAGTCTAAGCTAATCCAAGTAACTACGTTTTTTGATAATAAAATGAAGATTAAATTTTAAATACCGGGATAAAATAGAATTCACTAATCCAAATATGGGAATTAGCTTAAACTTTTTTGCGAATCGCTAATTTTTATTAATCTAAATAGCTACCTACATATTTACTTATGCTGGAAACTCTATTGATTTCCTATCCTATTGTTCTATTTACTTTTTTGTTTTTAAAACGTTACTATTAATTTGAAATGATTAGTTTTTTTGACAGTGACATTTATCTGTCAGTTACATGCATTTGAATAACTGCGCAACCAAGGAGTTTTGTTTGTTTGCCTCATTCATTAAATAGTCGTATAAATAATATGTTTTTAAATTTCTTTATAATATATTATCTTTGACGCGGAACTACCACGAAGCATAGATTGTTAGAATACGATCGATAAAGAGAGCGAAATGGGAGCGAGAGATTTGTATCGTGTAACATTTCGACCAGATGGGATTCGACGGCGTGGAAATATTTGAATTTCGGCAGAACGGACAAAGTGATGCGGAAACATTTCGACCGCGTGGGATTTCGACCACATGGCATTCGACCGCGCGGGTTGCTTCGGTGTAGTACTTTACGTAGCTAATTTAAGTTCGGGAAATGGAACATTAAAGTACCGGGGCCGGGAAGTGTTGCCTGGAAACATATGTCGGGGACTGTTTATTTTTAACAAAAAGAAACAAGAAACGTTAAACTCAATTTCTGACACTATTAACTTTAAGTAACACAATTTGAAACTTATGAACGATTAATGGGGTGTATTCTGTAAGGAAACTGTTAATTTTATACAGTATGTTAAAAATAAACTTGCTGTTAAAATATAGTTTCTATTCTGTAACTATCAATTCTGTTAAAATTTTAACACCCGTGTTAAAATTACGTGTTAAAACTGTATATTTTAACGTCATTCAAATCGATGCCTTTAAAATTTTAACATCTGTTTATACAATAAAATTATCACAGAATTTGAATATGTTGCACTTCTAATTAATGAAAATGAAATAGAAAACGAAAGAAAAATACCATGGATGAATATAAAAAATATCTAGGTGTTATTTAATAAAATATATAACTGTTTTACGAAGTATTTTATTTAATTACGGTCACCCGATCCATCGTATAACGAGAGCACGATTTAGATGTATCGTAAAACATAGTTCTTTATTATAATGTAGGTATTAAATGCAGTTAAAATTGCTTATTCCTGTCTTGTTCGTCAAACCAACGTAACAACATTTTGGATTGTCAATTCTGAGGATCAAGAAGAAGAAATTTTACATACCTAATGATAGCTTAATAATTTACAATTTCAATGTAATTCATTTTTAATATGGAACCTAAAAATGAGACATGATTATGCAGCAGATTTGCCGAAGCATTATATCCATTCGTTTTTCTAAAATTTCAAAGTGACACATAAACTGACAGTTGTTCACTCTTTTTATCATGTTTATTTATTTGTGTTATGGTTACTAACTACATTACTTTAGCAAAGACGTGCCTTTTTTCTGTCTTGTTGATCACTTCATTCTGGTGTTTAACAGGCATGTTAAAATTTATGATTTTAACAGCAGTGTCAAATTTTTGCGTAGAGAATACCAAAAAATGAATTTATTGTTAACAGTCATGTTAAAATATAATTTTTTAAAGGCATGTTAAAATTAACATATTTTTTACAGAATACACCCCAATATGGTACAATTAGAATTTTCGCCAATTCTAAAAGATGACGCCCCATCGGTCGAAACTTCTTGATGTTGCTGGTGACAGAATGTATTAACAGATGTTCGTATTGAAATAATTTGGTGACTAGAATTTAGTATTTCGTCTCTTTATTATAGTTATATATGAAGCGCCGTTTGGGTCATAATTAAATGTGGGAAATATTTATTTTTGCATCGTGAGAAATATATTTTTTTAAGAAATAAATAAATATGCTGAGAAATAATTTTTATTTCTTAAATTATTTTTTATTTTGTGCGCTATAATGAAATGAGGGAAATATTTATTTTTTAAAATATTTCTCCCGGTCGACAAAGGGCGTTTCGGGAAAAATATTTTTCAAAATATTTCTCCCGAACGATGCCGGAGAAATATTTATTTAAATATTTCTTCCGGTCGACGCGGCGCAGTTCGGGAGAAATATTTTACGCACAAAAATATTTCTCACAAAGTGCAATGCTTCGTCTGTGAGGAATAATTTTCATAACGTAACGCAAGACATATTTTTGTGCTAGTTTCTGTTAGATGGCACAGAGTGCGTAGTAGTGAGTGCTCGTGGCCGTTATGAAAATTATTTCTCCCAGACGAAGCATTGCACTTTGTGAGAAATATTTTTGCGCGTAAAATATTTCTCCCGAACTGCGCCGCGTCGACCGGGAGAAATATTTAAATAAATATTTCTCCTGCAATGCGCTGCGTCGACCGGGAAAAAAATATTTAAAAAATATTTCTCCCGAAAAGCTCGGCATCGTTCGGGAGAAATATTTTGAAAAATATTTTATCCGAAACGCCCTGTGTCGACCGGGAGAAATATTTTAAAAAATAAATATTTCCCTCATTTCATTATAGCGCACAAAATAAAAAATAATTTAAGAAATAAAAATTATTTCTCAATATATTTATTTATTTATTTCTTAAAAAAATATATTTCTCACGATGCAAAAATAAATATTTCCCACATTTAATTATGACCCAAACGGCGCTTCATAGTTATACGACTGTAAATACACGGAAGACGAAACGATTGGTGCGAACTTGTTTTTGTAGTTCAACTGATACGTAAATGCCGAAGTAAATACGTAGTGCGCATGCGCTTATTTTTACAGCGAGACTCTCGCGCGAGAACGAGACGAGACCCAAAAAAAATGTGCGAGAACGAGAGCGAGATTGCAGATCCGAAAACGAGACAAGATCATTATTTTATATTTCTCGTCTCATCTCGCCTCGCGTGCATCACTATACGTCATACGGCCGTGGAGTAGTAATACGGTACTCATTTCGAAATTCCTGTAAACTTCTCATTCGCCCGTAAAAACTCACTTCCCAGCCTTATAACGTGGTGGTAAATACGGTATATACATCTCCAAACATCTCCGGATATAGCCCAAAAGTCAAAAAAGTGCGCACTAAAGTCTGTCTAGAAACCATTCCTTAACTGGACTACGACACTCGTATATATTATTTTAATATTTATAAGTACGAATACATAAAACATGATTAGTTTTTCCTACCAATAAGACTTGTTTTGATTACAGGTGGTGTTCTTCTTCCCGAACTCAAGCGACGTGGAGTACTCGAAGGTAGCATCCACCATTCTGGCTACTTTCCAAGCAGCTGGAATTACAGTACGATGTGCAAGATGGTGGGATTCCCAGTATCATCACGGCTACATGGACAACCCTTTCCACCGGCTCGTTGAAGAGACCTTTCGCGAAACCAGAAGTGAGTAATACTTTGTTATGGTATGACTAGCGAATGAAAGTTGACGTTTAAATTATTTCATAGATGTGCGATTTCTTTTCACAAGTTTTCTGTATCATTTGGTTTGAACGGAAAATGGCCTTTATGTATTTCGTTAGGGAAGATTAGAATTGTACAAAACATTGAGGTGCAATTTTTTTACAACTACGCATGCAAATACTGGACTAGGATATCTCAGAAATATATTAGCGTGTCTTGTTCAAAACAGATGGATAACTACGGTACCCGCACCATAACAGATTAACAAGACAAGCGTACATTTAAAATATTTCATCTTTTAGTAGTCATCCATCTTTTCCGAATAAAACATGCTAATGTATTTCTGAGATATCTTAGTCCAGTATTTGAATGAGTACTTGCAAAAATGTTCGCGCCTTAAAGTTTCGTACAATTCTAATCTTCTCTACCGGTATACATAAATGCCATTTTCCTTTCAAAACAAATGAAACGAAAAACTTGTGAAAAGAAACATCTATAAAATAATTTAAACGTCAACTTTCAATCGCTAGTCATACCATACTGGTATTAGATTAAAAAAATCCGATGTGGACACCACACGACTTCCTTGTACGCAAGACCAATATGAAGTATAGACCCAATTATAAAATTGCACGTATTTGACAATAACATATTTTTTATTTTTTTTGTTATTTTTTGTTCTAATCCATAGCAAGCTTCATTACAAAAACCAAAAAGTATCTCGCTTATACATAGGGCTAATTTAATAGTACTTGATATGCTAGACGCAGAATTTAATTCTCTAAAACTCTTATTTAAAGCATTTATTTCTAAAATCAAAATGAAACCATTTTATTCAAGAAAAACTTCAGGTAATATGTCACTTCCGGTTGGCCTGTTTTAACCGAAATCTACTATGTTATTCCAATTGACATAAAAGTCTTATATACCAAATTTGAAAAATTTGGATTATATTTTAAAATAGTTTTTCAGTAAAATCTATTATAGGCTTCAAGTAAAGTACTACTTTTGGAAATTATGTAATAACCAAAAAGGGAGGTGCACAACTAGATGTTATAGCAGTCCTAAATACAAAATTTCAACTTTCTACGGCATAACGTTTTTCAGTTATGTAAGATACGTACGTACAGACGTCACGACGAAACTAGTCAAAATGGATTCAGGGATGGTCAAAATGGATATTTTGCGTTGAAATCTGAAAATCGAAATTTTTCGCGATTACAATACTTCCTTTACTTCGTACAAGGAAATAAAAAATCTGATGTGGACACCACACGACTTCACTTCCTTGTACGCAAGACCACAGACAAACAGCAAGCAACAGAACGGGCGCCTAATGGTCTGTGGAAGGGTCTAAATAATCAACAATTTTCTGAAATCTTATTGTGTGAATTGTGAATGGAGGTTGTATAATTTACAGTTTTTCTAAGAATGTTATTAGGGGTGAATTGTAAAGGCTGATCTGGTTGGTCTGTTTTGGATATTATATTGATTTTCTTATTTCTATTGTTTCCAGTAGATTTAGTTTGGATCCTTTCCTTTAAGTATGCAAAATTTTGGAGGTAAAATTACTATAGACGTTTTCTTTTAATTTGCAAATGTGTTTATAAATGGGTAATTATTTTTCGTGTTCTTTTATTCTAATGGTAACATCACATCCTGATTAGCATATGTAAACAGCATCACATTTTTCACATTTCAGTTTATTATGATTTGGTGAAGTAATTGCTGATATCATACAACAAATCATTTTACTTTATGAGTAATATTCCAAAAACTATGTAATTTACTGTAAATTTAAATTAAAGTACATACGTATAATAATCGATTTTACGTATTTGAGCGCGTCTTATTTCGGCACATTTCGTTGGCTTTCGGATAAAATCGCCCTTGTTGATTATTTAATTCATTATCATGTACTCTACAATATATGTTTGGGCCACTAAATATAGTTCTGTGGGCTGCACACAGAGGCCGACATTCAAAAAACCCACATTTTAGTGGAGTAAATACTACCCGCAAAGCGCCCGTTCTGTTGCTTGCTGTTTGTCTGTGGCAAGACCAATATATGAAGTATAGACCCAATTATAAAATTGCACGTAGGTATTTGACATTAACATCTATTTTTTTTTTGTCCTAATCCATAGCAAGCTTTCATTATGAAAACCAAAAAGTATATAAGTTTTAAATTTACATATCTCGCTTATACAGAGGGATAATTTAATAATACTTGATGTGCTAGACGCAGAATTTAATTCTCTAAAACTCTTACTTGAAGCATTTATTTCTAAAATCAAAATAAAACCATTTTATTCAAAAAATACTGTTAACAACTTCAGGTAATATATCAGTTCCGGTTAGTCTGTTTTAATCAAAATGTACTATGTTATTCCAATATTATAAAAGTCTTATATACCAAATTTGAAAAGTTTTGGATTATATTTTTAAATAGTTTTTCGTTAAAATCTATTATAGGCTTCAAATAAAGTGCTATTTCTGGAATTATGTAATAACCAAAAAGGGAGGTGCACAACTAGATGTTATAGCCTAACCTAAATACAAAATTTCAACTTTCTACTGCTTACCGTTATTGAGTTATGCGAGATACGTACGTACAGACGTCACGACGAAATTAGTCAAAATGGATTCAGGGATGGTCAAAATGGATATTTCCGTTGAAATCTGAAAACTGAAATTTTTCGTGATTACAATACTTCCTTTACTTTGTACAAGGAAGTAAAAAAAACTATATAGAACGCAAAATTCTAGAAATAAAATATGAAAAAACTCAGTTTTGTTTAGGGCCTTGATTTTGTTGCTTTAAATTCTACTGAATTTCAAATTCTATTCTACTAGAATTGGGGTTTCTTCTCTATTTCTGTAAACGTTATACCGGCAAGATCAAGTACACGACAGACACTGAAAGATACAAATCTACTGCTCCAGGTTCTGACAAGTAGAATTTAAAATGTACTCTAAAAAGAACGGAGAGCAGTCTCAATTCTAGTAGAATTTGAAATCACAAAATCGAGAGGCCCTCTGTTGCAAAGGTGAGAATCTCAAAGACAATTTATATTTTTTTAATTTACAGTATTGTCAAAAATGGCAAACGAATTTGTCACAATATTTAATTTTTACCTTCCGTCACCTTAGGTAAGGAAGGTATTGTCTTTGGTCAAAAAATTCGGTGGTGAATTTTTGATGAATAAACACGTTTTAGGGTCCCTAGAATACGATTTTACTATTTTTACGATGATGTCTGTATGTGTGTGTGTGTGTGTGTGTGTATGTGTGTGTGTGTGTGTGTGTGTGTGTGTGTGTGTGTGTGTGTGTGTGTGTGTGTGGATGTGTGTGTGTGTAACAAAATTTTCGTCTGCGATAACTCTAATACTACAGTTACAAAAATTATAATTTTTTCTTATACTTCTTCGTTACATCCATATGAAGAGCTGATTAGATTTTGGTTATAATTGGTCAACCGGAAGTACCATTATTTGAAGATTTTAACAGTTTTTCTTGAAAAAACTATGTTAAATATAATTTTTTCACATTTGATGTTATTATAAATATTAAAGAATATTTTATTCTCTATACGATTTGACTGCATTTTATACTTAATATTAAATGGATATAGAGTTAAAAAATTATAAAGAAATTAAATTTCATAAAGTAGCTATAGCTATGGAAACAGCTACTATATTAAGAAAATTCTGATTGAAAGATGTCAGTGTCAAGTGAAATTGAGATAGTGTGTTTGTCTTATAATTTTACGGGAAATATAGGATCTTTTGCTTTCTGTATGGAGTTTGTATAAAATACATACAACTGCTTTAAGGTAATGTACAAGAAATAATAATAATAATAATAATAATAATAATAATAATAATAATAATAAATCTTTTATTTCTGCAGATACATTACACACGTCACAAAATAATAATTTTCTGTATGAAATTTGCATAAAATACATGCAACTGTCGGAAGGTAATGTACAAGAAATAGAATATTTAATTTAGCAAGGAACTTTCTGTATGAAATTTGTACAAAATACATAGAACTGACGGAAGGTAATGTGCTGGCCACATCAGATTTATTTTAATGGGATTGTTGTGAAGTTTTTACTCTTAGTGAAAAAAATAGTATACAGGTGCCCAGGATAACTTTTTCAACATTGGATCTCGAGAACTAAGAGATACGAAGTCGGTTTAATTAGACAAAAGTTACCCCATTAGACCATTTTAGTGATGTTTCATTATTATTATTATTATATAGCCGAATATAATTTCCAATTGTGAATCAAATTTTTTATCACTGTTGGTTTTCAAGGATTGATGGCAAAATTTTAATTTTTATATGGACGCCATATTGGAAAGTTACACCATTGAAAAAACACTTTTTTAGCTTTCCAACGATGTGTAACATATCTATATACAGGCTGTAAAATGAATACTGTAAAAAAAATTAAGGGCATATTGCACTGACCAAAATGAGTAAAAAAGCTTAATCATAAAAGCGCTGTATTGTTGCATATTCTTGTAATTATTTTAGTTATTTTGAATTTTAAAATAGGTGTTTTATATTTTTGTTACAGTTTACGTAATTCTGGGACACCATTACGAGCACGTTGGATTAATGGTAGCCATGGAAGAAAGAAAGCTTTTTGATGAAGGTATTGTATTATATTTTCACATTTAAGATATTATGATTATTTTTATATTTTTGTATGTGGTAAATACGGTATACGAGTATATTGTGTAACACGAGGGGGGGAGGGGTGCGGTGCTGAAGATGACTGAAGATGATGACTGGTGATACTAATACTGATAACTACCAACGATGATACACTTTTCTTACTGGTGGACGCTTTGATGATTGGCGTCCACGGCTTCGTGAGAAGGAAGAACACACATACACTAACACTTTAACTTTTACACCTTACACTGATGAGCACTACGGACATGAACAAATACTTGTGTTTTAATATAACTAATAACTAAACTTTATTTACATGATTATTATAACACTAAGCCTAACATACACAACTAAGCAGATACTAATAAGTTACATTCCGTAACCCAGCGGGCGAGCGTCGCCCCAAAACTCAAACTCTTAACATGTTAACTCTCACGAGTCTCTAAACCGACTATATACATGTTACTCTCCCGAGTATCTAAATTCAACTCCCTTTAAAAAAACATAACGCTATCTTTAGGACAGGATTATCTTAGGGGTTCGGGGTGCATAGGCGAGGTCATTTTAAAGTCACGCACGTACACGGAGAAAAATGTATACTTGTTATAACAATAAATGTATATACTATAGCAATAACTTATCGTACGTATGGTGACAGCATTTTGAGTATCTAAGCTAACAATATAAATATTATTAAAATATAGCAATATAATATGTATAGAGCAACAATAATTTTAATTACCAAAATAGTTATACTGTCAAGTTGTAGTATCAATAAAGTTTATTAACCATTGCAACGAATTATAACTATACTAAGTATACAAGTTTGCTTTCGTATGTATTTTACATATTTAAAGTATCAATCTGATATATGTAACTTACCATTTCAGTAATATTTATATATTTATTTTAACAAGAAGGATATTAATAGTAGCATTTTAAAAATACTTGTTACAAATATTTAATATATTCATTATAGCAATAAAATATTAGATTAAACCTAATATAATTGTTTGCTACATTTCAGACCTCTAGTGCATTTATTGACTAGATCGGTCACGATCACTCATATAAAATAATGTAGAATGTAATCAAATAATCAACACCAGTATCCAAATACAAAAATATTATATTTGCCAATGTCTAATTACATTTAATCACAGATGTTTTATTAATACAAGAACAAAAAAATATAAACTATGCTTATATTTAAAATTAAAATAAATATTGAGATAATAGAAAATAAATATTCGCAAAATAGTAACATTTTAATTTTACACACTTTTTCCAAAAAAAATAACGCTTATTTAGAAGAAATATAAATTCAGATTCTACATTCAATTTATAGTTTAATATTTTAATTTTGTACTTACTAAACGAAATCTTGTTCTTGTATTTAATGCGGGAAATGTGTCAAAATACTCAGCAGTACCATATGTGCACACATTTGAATTCTCTTTTCATGAGTAACATTCCAATATTCCTCTCCCCGATTTTCAGATTCAATACAAATTTTCAAAAAATTTAATTCTGCTGTTAATTTACTGTCTTGCTTTTGATCTTTCTTTTCTATATCGGGTTCTTTTTCTGTAACTTCACAATGTTCTGTTATTAAAATGTAGTTGTAATATTAGTTTTAAATAAATACCGTTATTTTCTAATAAAGTTCTCTTTCTTGATGCGTTCAGTGATCTTTTTGCATTAATATACCTTGACCACAATTTCCCCCTGGCTAATACTCTAGGAGAAGTATTACTTTTCGGAATATATGACATAAAGTAAGAGTATTTTTTTTCATTAGGAAATAGTTGGATTATTTCTTTAGCTGCTTTTTTCAAATATTTCAGTGGGAACTCTATGATAAACATATAACAAGAATTAAAACAATATAATTTCAGGTTAAACTATTCTATTACGTACTTACTTTCCATTTATTGTTTGCGACAACAGTTCATTTATAATAATACTACAAATCTTTTGTCATTTATGATTTGTTAAGTATAATTTGTTATTAAGTGCTGTTTGGCAAGTAATTGTGCGTTTTAATATATTCTGTAAACCTTACTAATAATGTGGCTAATTAGAATGTTTTTCAACAAATTATATTTTAGTAAGTATATATTTACCTCCGAAAAAACACTGTTCTCCTTCAATGATTCGTTAAATTTTCCTAAAATAAAGTAACGTTTAATTAAATCAAACATTAGTAGCTAATTTCTTATTACTTTTAGGCTTGTAATTGTGCCGGTTGTACTTGCAGCAGTGTCTGTTTTACTACTTGCTGTTCTGCGTTATAGACGATTCCATAACAATACAGATATTTGTCTCAGTAATACTAGATATTTGTCTTTAATATATTATATTGCTCTAACAATTTTCAATATATTTATAATTTTTACAACAATACTAATCACTTAGATTTATTATATTATATTATTACATTCAGCAAAACACATTTGCTACTAATTCCAGCAATCTGTATATAGAATACATCATTATGAATAGATATAATAATAATACGATGTCATTACACCAATAGCAATATTAATATTGCAATACTATCTACAAAATTTAATGCAGGTTTTTAGTTGTAAGAGTATAGATTGTTGTTGGAAGTATAATTTTGTTATCAATAAGTTTTCAACAATCCATTTTTCTCCGTGTATATATAATAATTTCCAGACTTAAGATCAACAAATAAATGTCATGACTATCATAATATGATAAGAATTTCTAAACTGAATTTTGACTTAAATAGATAAACAGAGCTAAAATTTGAATATTGAAACTATAATTTAGAAGAGTTTAGAAAAAAGTTATTTATCTGTTATTGCGCTTACCATTGTCTTATTACAATCGGAATATAAATCGGCATCTGATTTTAAAGCTATTATCGTACGTTACAGAGGAAGTTTTGTTAACAACGAGGATCATTTTAAAGTGGAACGACCTAATTTAGTCGAAACAATAAGAATTTTTGGAAAATAACCGTGTTATGTCCATCCTTATCACAGTCGTTTGTAGTCTGCAAATAAGTTATAAATGTATGCCAATTTGTTAATTCGTTCGTCATACAGATTACCTTGATCGGAAATCTTTCAAAAATTTTACCGTATTTATCGTGAATGAAAAGTTTCAGTGTTTCAATAAGGTTCGTGCAGCTTACGTCACAACATGGCTGCTGCCAGCTGTTTGAAAGGCACTTGGTAGGCCGGCGCAAATAGGCCCATTTAAGCATCCCGCTATTTTAAAAAAACATGTTGTGTCTTTAATTTAGTTGCAAATAGATTATAATAAAATAGAAAAAAATGTAATTATTAAAATGCTAATATTAGTAATTATGAATTTAATATTCATTATGTTCAAAACGAGCGCGATTTTGATGGCGTCACCCGTACTGCAGACGCATGCGCACGACAGTTGTGGTGAAACACGTTTGTCCTCACTTCATTCGAATATTCGAAAGTTTGTACTTGACGCCGCGAGTTTTAAAAGAAGAAATAGGTTATTTAAGTTGACTAGTACTTCTTCCGTTTGAAAAAGTAAGTAAAAGAAATTACAAACTAATCATTTCTAAAACTAAATCTTTCTTCTTGTTTTAGGATATGGATCCAGAATTTGTAAAAGCAGATAGTCGAAATTTACCATATGTGGATACAGTCATGATTCATATGTTTTATAAAGACAATCCAAACTTTGTTAGTGCTGAAGTAAAAAACGTGAAAACACAGAGGTACATATTGTTTATTTATATTTGTACACTGCATTTAGTTTTAGCAGTTGTTAAAAACAGTTTTATTCTTTGTATTTCTGTACACGAGTAGACGTTTCTTCATCTATTCCTATGACAATGATTTTTAGGGCAGCAAGAGCAGAATATGGAGATGAAGCCATAGGTTTTGTTCAAATTTGTCGAAAAAACAAAATAAGCACCATAAAAGCGAAAGTGACACCTGAACATCGCGTGCGTGACAAAGCTTATGATGTTACTATTATAGTAAATGAAGAACAAGAAAAGATTGTTTCTTGTGAATGCCATGGATGTACTGCCTCTCTAGGTGTGTATTTTAAAGAAATATTTTGTTTAATTATATATCTTTCATTGATATGTGTAATATTATTTGTAGGTGGTTGTAAACATAGTGTGGCGATATTGTTTTGGTTGTATCGTAAGAGCCAGGAGCCATCAACAACGTCAGTGGAATGTTACTGGCGCGTTTCATCGTTATCCAAAGTGAGCAAAACTGTAAAATCAATGTCACTTAAGGAGATGTTTGATGGTCCTACTTTGCCTGAATAGTGATTTTTTAAAGAAAATAGTAGCTCACGGAAAAGAAACTGGCAGTCAGAGTGTACTGCTACAGCATTATTTGGACGGAGATCTGAAGGAAAGAATTTCCATTTACAATCTTGTTTTAAATTATAACAAGGCAAAGGAACTGTTAGGAGAACCACAACATATAGATGATTTTGTTAAATTTTGTCAAGAAAACATGAATGACGATGATTGCAGGAGTGTAATGGCAAAAACAGAATTGCAGTCAAAAAGTGCATTGTGGTATGAGGCAAAATTTTGCAGAATAACTGCTTCAAAACTATATGAAGCCGCCAGATGTAAAACCATAGAAGGAGCATTAACGGAAAAGTTATTTGGGGCAAGTAAAATTCCACAAACAGAGCAAATGATCCGAGGCTTGAGTCTAGAAGAATCCGTGTTAGCAGAAATTAAAAAGAAATATAATATTCAATTTAATAAATGTGGAATAGTATTACGACTCGATTATCCTTTATTTGGTGCTTCACCTGATGCAGTTTCAGATAAATACTGTGTGGAAATAAAATGTCCGTCAAAAGAAACAACAGTTAAAAATTATCTTGTAGATGGCAAAATTAATAACAAATTTTTAGCTCAAATTCAGCTTCAAATGTTCATGTTGAAAAAAAATCATGGTCTCTTTTGTGTGGCTTCGCCACATTTTGAAAGCAATCGAGAAGTTACTGTTGTGGAAGTTGAATTAAATGAAGAATTTTGCTTGGAACTTATAAACGCTGCTAAAGATTTTTGGACATCTGCAGTTTTTCCTAAACTAATTGCATAACTAATATTTTTATATTTATATTATTTCTTATGAAAATGTAGATATATTTTTAACCTGTATATGTTAAACATTTTTCACATTAGAGAATAAGAAAATAAAATATAATTTTCAATCAGTCAGACTACATATTTATTTTATTAATAAACCTTGCAAGTTAATAATGGCACATGCAATAATAACTATTAAATCTAACCATTTTACAATTTGTATATTGACACATGCATGAGGCTTAAGCATTTCGAATTCCCGTAATCTTCGTATAACTCGTTCAACATGAATGCGAAGAGATGCAATTCGCTTGCTCTGCAGCACTTCTTCTTTTGTATTTTTTTCGCCAGCAGCTGCTGATGGTGGTCGTACAAGAGTACAATTTTTTCTTTGCAACTGCGACGCTACATGCTTAAATCCCCGATCCGCCATAACGGTTGTATTTTCAACAAGTGCATCTAAATAGCCGGAAACTTCTACTATCTCATGATCTGAGATACGTCCACTATATCCTTCTGATATAAAATTTACAAATCCATAGGGTGTGCATGATATTAGGTATTTTATTGTGTTGCAGTTTTTGTATCTACTCCAAGTTATTGTCTGATGTGTTGGCTTCGTAGATTTTTCTATTTCAATTTCAAAACAGTCTATGATTGATTGAATATTTGAATATCGATATCGGAATGGTAATGGCAGAAGTCGCTTAATAGTCCACTTGTCTGGCCAGAATATAAAATTTTGATATAGTCCGGCTATCTTTGGTAACGTAGAAGTAAAATTATTAGACACTGTCCCGGTACTTACATCAAAATCTATGGCTAATCTGGCATATTGATCGTTGGTTCTAATTTTTTTTAATGTCATTAAAATTTTCTCGTAATTGATTTTAAGTTCTGACTCTGTAAATTTAGTACATAATATTCTTCCTTGGGAATTCCTAAATAAAATCTACTATTATTTTCGATTTTTTCGATGGTACTTTTTTTTATAAGGTTGTCATGTGTATGTTTTTGAACATATGCTGATGATGTTGACGAGCCTGAGGAAGTACTGGAAAAATTCGATGGCGAATAAGTAGCAGATGAAGATGAACTTGGACTTGCGTGTGGCGGAGATCTGATTTTTGTGACTTGTAGACTGCACATTGTACTTTTAGTATCTGTTTCTATTTGGGTGGAAGTATCTGCACTCCGAAAATGTTTTAAACGAGGTAAAGAGACTTGAACAGCTGTACTGACAACTTTACATGGTCTTGTTACTTCAATACTGAATGCACCAGACGGCGAATGCTCTATGGATTTGTTAAGTTCGGTAGATTTAGTTGGCGTTACATCAGAAGCTGTTGAAGTGGAACATGCAGGTTCAAATACTAATTTTCTTTTACTTTTATTTAAATTTTCAATATTTCTCTCTCTTCTTTTCTTGGCCGAATCTGTCAACTGATGACCAGAGGTTTCTTTAATATTTGGCAACACATCGGCCTTCAGGCGCAAATTACCACCAATTGTTTTGAAATACATCCAATTTTCGGTATCATTGGGTAACTGTAAAGGAAATATATATATTGCACATCTATAATCGATGTAGTATTCATATTTTTCATGTTGATACTTACATCAAAATGATCTTCACAAACAAATAAATTACCAGTTTTTGGTACTAATTCATTAGGTGCAACAGCCTGGTACCATTTCACTCGAATATCCTCATTCTTCGGAACATAAAGGAATATTTTATTCGGATCATCTCGAGAATTGTTGCGACAATTTGAAACGAAACAAAATTTTACAACCATATCTGCAAAACAAGAATACAATTATTATTTATAAGATAATTATATGGTATTTCATAAACATTACCTGCTATATGTAATACACAGTTGAAAACAAGAAAGCACTAAACAAACAAAACGTAAACAAAGAATCTTTTTCTTGGTTATGTTTATGTCATGTGTTTTGCTGCGGTTGTGTTTTCTCAATGTCCGTTTCACTCACTCCAGGTCTCTCTTTCTAAGCCGTGAGTGTGACGTCACCAAATACAGTGTTTTTTGCGGGATAATATTTTTTGAACTTTGCGATTTTTTTATGACGATATGGAGTATTTTTTAGCGAAATAAAAAAATACGTATGTCATATTTTTTTATATAGATTAACATATTAAAAAATCAGAAAAGCGTGAACAACCCTATTGCAGTTTCTAATATTTCATGTGATATTTTCTTTTATTGTCCATATTTCAGGTAAATATCTACTAAGTGAGATTATAGAATACATAATATAGATAATTCAATACATCTCATCCAATAGGATTTTGTAAAATACGATTTTTACATGTAAATATTTAGTACTTCACAACTGCTATTGTATAAATATTTTGTTTTAAAATTATTTCACAGAACCTCCTTGAAAGTTTTAATGAAGCAGAGGTTTGTGGTGAAGGGTACAGTTCTAGAATTGAGGAAACTGTACAAGAAGACGTAGAACAAATGAAATTACCGGACTTGACTTTAATAGAAAAATTAAGAGACGAAGAGAGACATAGACTAATTGAAATTCAAAATTTAAGAAACAAAATTGATAATTTAGAGTTAAATATACAAACTTTTCAAAACGACGATCAAAAAATATCATTTTACACACGAATTCCAACTTTTTTTGTTTTCAACCAAATATAAAAATTGTTAGAATCAGATTTAATTTCAAGTCAGCGTAATACATTATCCTCATCACATCACATTTGAAGAACTTGTAAGCATCTAAGCTTTTATATATGCTCTAAATTCTGTTTGAGTCTAGGCACTTTTTTAAAAAATCAAATAATTATAAATGTCTATATAAGTTATTTGAGGAAAATTTTTAATGTCTGTTGTAAAACTTTTCTTATCGATGACAAACGGGTCTATATTATTAATTAGTGATATTTTCTTCAAATATCTAGCCTGGACACTCTCATCTGCGTTATATAAATAATAACTATGTGAACACATCATAAAAATAACCAAATTTCCACTTCAAATTGCATAAAACATAAAAACAACCTGCCTCATCCAACGTTAAATCATATACTGATATGTAGATGTTTACCTTCCAAACAGCTGTTGTCCGCCATGTTGATGACGTAGCTGCACGAGCCTTATAGTTTATCATCCCCACGCAAACAATTTTAATTAGTAAATATTTTGATATTAAATATGTAGTAGGTCTCTAGCATTATAATAATAATAATAATAAGTTTATTTATACTGATAATAAACAGGGTAACCCCCAATTACATATTAACAGTTAGCATAGTATAAACATTTTACAATAGATGTTTAACTTATTCTAAATCATAAGAGTGTGTCTTAAAAAATATATTAAATATATCTACTTTCTTTGCACTAAACAGATCAAAATCTTTATTTCTAAGAATTACATTGTTCGCTTCTTTTAAAATTTCATTTAGTTGGAAACATGATTTTTTAATATCAAACAATATAAATCGTGGTCTTAATGACATATTTGGAACGGAGAAATTAATTTCTCGTAATATTTCACTAAGACAAATTTTTCCATTTACTAAATTTATGATAAATAACATAGACATAAATTCTCTTCTTGTTTGTAACAGACTGTTTTTGAATATACTTCTATGCTCATCATATGAAACATATCTAGAAAATTGATGAAACCTCTTGAAATATAGGTACCTGAGAAATTTTTTCTGTACTTTTTCAATCATATCACAATGGGTAGCAGTTGTGGGAGACCAAATTATAGATGCGTACTCAAGTTTACATCTAACTAATGAATTAAATAAAGTAATAAGAGATTCACATTCAAATTTGTTTCCCATTCTTAAAATAAAACTCAATTTGCGATGACTTTCGTTTACAATTTGTACTATATGATTTATAAATTTGAAGTCCGATTGAAAAAGAACTCCTAAATCTTTGATTATTTCTACTCTTTCTAGGCATTGTGATTCAATAGAATATTCAAAGTTTATACATTCCTTTTTACCTCTCGCTAAGAGAGGTATTGTATTCATGCTAAAAATCGCATATCCAGATTTTAGTGAATAAGCACGTTTTAAGGTCCTTAGAATCCGATTATAACATTTTTACGATGATGTCCGTATGTGTGTGTGGATGTTGGATTCACTATATCTCAAATACTATAAGACTTAAGACATTTTTAACTACGGATTCCTCAATCTAGCAATAATGGGAAGAGTCCAGTCACTTTTGGTAACAATTGGACAACCGGAAGTAGTAGTTACAAGAAAAAAATCATCTAAATATTATTTATCGAAAATTTATGTAAATACTTATATTAAAGAACGTTAAATTCTTTATTCGATAAATATAAATTCACTATTATATCTTCTATAGATTTAGAGATAAAGAAAGGCATATAACATAATTTGATGTAAAAAATCTCAGATCAAACTACTACAAGGCAAGAAATTCAAATGTTTGTAATTGTCACATAAATGTCACTGTCAAAAATATTTGTATGTCTCTGTCAAAAATATTTGTACATTATTATCAAGATAAAAAAAAGTCAACAACGCAAAAGAATATATGAAAAAAAGAATATAAAAGGAATTTGCGAAAAAATGACGAATATAAAGAAAAAGAAAGTAGAAAAAGAATATTTCAGGATATTGAATATAAAGAAAATGTATGTATTGTACATAATTTATTTTAAAATATCCTATAGATTTTGCAAATATATGTGAGAATTATTTTGTAGTGAGACATGAATATATGTATTTGTATTTAAAAATATTTTTCGTTTTATGCGTACAACCAGGTAAAATATCTGGCGAGAGGTTATGTGGCCACATCAGATTTTTTCTACTGTAACTGACTATTTTACATTTGCTTATATTGAATTTTAGTTTATTATTCTTGCACCCTGTGCTTACAAAATCTATATCTTTTTGAAAATTATTGCCATCCACAATATCATAAAATTTCAGAATACATTTTTACGTCATCTGCATATAGTAGACAGTTAGCAAATTGAAGACCTGAAGGTAAATCGTTAATAAACATTATGAACATAAGGGGCCCTAGAAGTGTCCCTTGAGGGATTTCTGATGTGGAGGTGAAAGTTTTTGATTTGTTATTATCATAATAAAAAGGAGAAACGAATGGGAATGTAAGGATACTTTAAGGCTTTCTATAGTAATCTGTTACTCTTCAGTCAAGGACGAGCCTGGTAAGCTGCTTTGACTTCTTCTTTTACCGAAAAAACCCGTTTACCTTTCTTTTCTATACTATCTATTTAAATAAAAATGAAGAGTAAATGGAGAATGTATGATGAGTGTAAGTTGGGGACGTGGAATGTCAGAAGTGAGAATGGGAAAGAGAATGAGTTGATGAATGCAATGCGAATGTACAGTGTAGATGTTTTGTGTGTAAGTGAGACAATGAGGAAAGGATGTTATGAGGAAGAAGTAGAAGGCGTATTTTGTTTGTGGTCGGGCGTTCGTGAGAATGAGCGTGCAAAGCATGGTGTAGGTATACTTGTAAGTGAAAGAATGAAGCCGTTTGTACGAAGTTATGGCTGTACTTCTTCGCGAGTTTCTTGGATGAGATTCAAGGTAGGCTTTATACGAATCTTCGTTGTGTCCGTTTACGGTCCAACAGACTCCGAAAATGACCTTGAAAAAGATCAGTTTTGGAATTCGGTAAATAGTGTAATTGATTTGTGTGATCCGGGTGAGAGAGAGTGATAGTGTGTGGCGATCTGAATGGGTGGGTGGGTGTTAAACGAAGTGAATCTGAGAATGTATTAGGACGTTTTGGTGATTGTCGAGTGAATGACAATGGCGAGAGAATTGTTTCATTTTGTTTGGAGAGAAATCTCTTCATTTCGAATTCCACTTTTAAACATAAACTAGCTCACATATACACCTACGAGAATGTGGTTCAGAATAAACGTAGTGTGCTTGACTTCGTTGTCTATGATGAACGATTGAGGAGTATGGTAGTAGATACGCGTGTGAAACGAGGCGCTGAACTGGGTACGAATGATCATTATTTGGTTGTATCGCGAATGCGGTTGAATAAATTTTGGCGAAAGAAGGTGAAATGTTCTGGGAAAATGTTTCGCGTAAAATCCTTTGCTCTTTTGAATGAGGATGTCAGAATGAAGTATGTTGAAAGATTGAATGAATCCTTGCCCGAATGTGAGTCTAAATTTGATTGTAATATAAATGAAGTTTGGTTGAAATTTAAGGATTCACTCCTCCAATGTGCAAAAGAAGTTTGTGGTGAAAGCAGATTAGGCTCTTGTCCAAAAAATGCATGGTGGAATGATCAGGTGAAAGAAGCGATTGCTGAGAAAGAGAGAGCATATTTGAAGTTCTTAAATGTTAAGGATTCGCCTGGGCGCTTGCGAGAAGAATGTTTGTTAGAGTATAGAAGGAAGAATAAATGGGTGAAGCAAGTGGTGAGAGAAAGTAAAAAGCGATTTGATGACTTATTGAGTGAAAGATTAACAAATAATTTTAGTACGAATAAGCGACTGTTTTGGTTGAGTGTGAAGAGACTGCGGAGTGGAAGTGGTCGAGTTGTGAAAGCTGTTAGAAGTGCGAATGGAGAGTTATTGTGGGATGAATCAGATGTGAGGAATAGGTGGTGCGAGTATTTTAAAGGTTTGTATGGAGGTGAGATTGAGAGGGACGATTGTAGTGAAACTGGTAGTGAAAATGATAATGAAGATGATTATGATATAGATGAAAGTGATGTATGTGATGCATTGGGGCGTGTAAGGAATGGTAAGGCTGCGGGTTTGGATGGGATTACAAATGAGATGTTGAAATATGGAGGAGAGAAAGTATTTGAATGGTTAATTTATTTATTTAGATTTTGTTTGAAACGTAGTGTGGTTCCTGATGATTGGAAAAAAGCTGTTATTTGTCCATTATTCAAAGGCAAAGGCAGTTCGAGTGAATGTACGAATTTTCGCGCGATAAGTTTGTTGAGTGTAGTCGGGAAACTTTTTGGTAAGGTTTTAATTCATAAGGTGCGAACCTTAACAATTTCAAAAATTAGTGACGTTCAGGGTGGCTTTTTGCCTGAGAGGGGATGTGTCGATCAATTGTTTGCTCTTCGTACGATTGTTGAGAAGTCACTTGATAAGAACAAGAAGGTGTTCTGTGGCTTCCTTGATCTAAAAAAGGCGTATGATAGTGTTCTTCGAGATACTTTGTGGGATGTACTCAGGGAGTACGGCGTGAATGGAAACTTGCTGGGAGCAATTCGTGCATTGTATGAGGGTAGTGAGGCTGCTGTAAGAATAGATGGTAGGTTGAGTGATTGGTTTCGTATAAATGTTGGTGTGAAACAGGGCTGTGGTATGTCTCCGTGGTTGTTTAATTTGTATATGGATGTGTTGTTGCGGAGAGCATTGAGTGAAATGGATGGTGTACAAATTGGTGAAAGTATTGTGCCTGCGTTAGCGTATGCGGATGATGTAGTTGTTTTAGGTGAAAATGAAGAGCAACTCAGAAGAATGATAGAGAGAATACATGTATTGAATAGTGATGCTATAGAAGCGTGTAATTAAAGTAATACTACTGAGAATACATGTAGTTGGAAGAAGTATGAATCTGGAGTTAAATGTTGATAAATCCAAGGTGTTAGTATTTGAAAGGAGTAAATTGGTGACTATGTGCAATGTTTTGGTGGATGGAGTGAAACTGGAGCAAGTGAATGAGTTTGTATATTTGGGTAGTATGATGTCAAGGGATGGTCGAATTGATAGGGAAATTGAAAGGAGAGTGAGTGCGGGGTGTAAGGTAATGGGTGCTCTGGGTATGTTTGCTCGAAACGTAAACGTATCTAGAGAAGCTCGTTTAAGTGTGTATAATGGAGTGCTAGTGCCTGCTTTGATGTATGGAAGCGAATGTTGGGCATGGACGGGAAAGCATAAAAAGAGAGTGACTGCCGTGGAAATGAGGTATTTACGTGGAGTATGTGGATATGTAAGACGGGATCGCGTGAGGAATAATTTGGTGTATGAAGAATGTATGGTTAGGAAGAATGTTGTTAAGAGAGTAGGAATGAGCCAGTTGAGATGGTTTGGTCATGTGGAGAGAATGAAGAGTGAACGGCTTGTTAAGCGTATATATCTTGGTGAAATTGAGGGTGTTCGATTGCGTGGCCGTCCAGTGTGTAAGTGGATGGATGTGATTGATAAGGTACTAAAAGAGAGAAAGTTTCCGAGTGGGAAGAGAAGAAGAGCGTGTATGAATGCGATTATGAATGTGGCCGAGGCGAAAGAAGTGTGCTTAGACAGGAATGTGTGGCGAAGGATGATTGTTTCGTAACTATTATTGTGGTCCGGATGCGGTATTTCGCTACCGAAAATCGGTCACTTTAATATGTTAAGAGTGCGGAATATATGTTGTACCTATGATGTCAGGTTAGTAATAATGTTGTTGAAAGAGAGACTGATTATTTTTTGGATGATGTTATTGTTATTCTTTCGGGTTTGTGCTAACCCACTAAGTGGGAAATGCGTGATTTTATGTATGTATGTATGTATATGCTACATAATTTGTTCTGTTGCCTAAATAACTATTGAAAAAGTTAATTAAATTAGTATCTAATTGAAAACTTTTCTATTTAGTGAGTAGTACAGAGTGGTCAACTTTATCGAAAGCTTTTGCAAGGACCGTGTATACCACATCTAATTGGGATTTGCTGTCAATAGCTTTTGCTACATCTTTAGAGAATATATATATATATATATATATATATATATATATATATATATATATATATATATATATATATATATATATATATATATATATATATATATATAAGTTAGTAACCGTTGATTAACTTCTGACAAACCCATGTTGTTTATCTGTTATAACACTACTTAGGGGTCTATTCTGTAACTCAGTGGTCAATTTTTAACCATTGGTTAATTATTTTAACCAATCAAGTATGTTGACATAGAACAAAAAGGGGGATTTTTAGTTGTCAAATCAATATCTATTGGATAAAATTTTTAACCAGTGGTTAAAAATTAACCACCGAGTTACAGAATAGAGCCCTTATATGGTTATATAATTTGTCGTATAATACCCTTTCAAATATTTTTGACAGTACCGATAAAATTGTTATTGGTCTATAGTTTTCGATGATAGTTGGACAACCCGATTTAAAAATTATATCATTTTATTATAAATATTGTATCAATATTTGTGATCTAAGTACAAAGTTTAAATAATGAAATATTTTTATGAGATTTTACATAATGAAAACAAAATGCTTTTCTCAATTCCTTTCCGAGATATAAAATAACGGAAAGATTCTAATTAGATACTGACACTTCTTCCATAGGATTACTCTTATTCGCCAAGATGAGCACGTGGCCAATTAATGTCATTGGAGTCTTCTAGGAAATCGGGATATGGAAATATGTAATAGGATTTCGTAGAAGTTAAATAAATTCTAAAACTTGAGAAATGTTGAAATATAATTACCTCTATAGGTACAGTTTTATGTTGATTTCATCAAAGTGCATTTATTTTGTACTCGATGTGTGCGTGTGCGTGTGCATGTACGTGTGCGGGTGTGGGGGTGGGTGTGTGTGTGTGTGTGTGTGTGTGTGTGTGTGTGTGTGTGTGTGTGTGTGTGTGTGCATGTGCGCGCGTGCGTGTGTATGGCGCGTGACGATTTTTTCGTCCACGATAACTCTTACAACAAACTTCCGAAAATTTCTATTTTCCGTATTTAAGCTTTCTACATTTATATAAAGAGTTGATTAGATTTTGAGTAAATTTGGACAACCGGAAGTGACTCTTTACTTGAAGCCCATAACTGTTTTTAATGAGAAACTATATTAAAATATAAACCAAAACTTTTCAACTTTAGTATTTAAAACTTGTATATGAAGGGGGAACAACATATTAGATTTTGCCTAAATTAATAAACCAGAAGTGATAATTTACTTGAAGCTCTGAACAGATTTTCGTGAAAAATATATTATGATATACCTACTCCAAAACTTATCAAATTCAGCATTTAAGACTTTTGTATGAAGAAGAACAACATATTAAATTTTGGCTAAAATTGATAATCCGGAAATGATACTTTACTTGAAGTTCTCAACAGATTTTCGTGAAAAATATATTATAATAAAAACTTTTCAAATTTTGTATTTAAGACTTTTATATTAATGAGAACGAAATGTTAGATTTTTTCTAAAATTGATAAACCGGAAGTGGTATTTTACTTGATGCTCTGAACAGATTTTCGTGAAAAATATATTATGATATATTCCAAAACTTTTCATATCTGTTATTTAAGATTTTTATATCAATGAGAAGGAAATGTTAGGTTTCTTCTAAAATTGATAAACCGGAAGTAATACTTTACTTCAAGCTCTGAACAGATTTTCGTGAAAAATATATTATGATATATATGAGAACGATATGTTAGATTTTTTTAAAACATTGATAAACCAGAAGTGATACTTTACTTGAAGCTCTAAACAGATTTTCGTGAAAAATAAATTGATACAATCCGAAACATTTTAAACTTGGTTTTTAAAACTTTTATATTAATGAAAATGGCATTCTAGATGTTTTCTAAAATTGATAAACTACTTTTCAGGAAGCTAAAAACAGATTTTAAATATATATATATATATATATATATATATATATATATATATATATATATATATATATATATATATATATATATATATATATAAATTTGGTATTTAAAACTCGTGTATAATTTGAAACATTACATTTTGATTATACCTGTATGATAAACTGGAAGTGGTACTTAATTTGGAGCTCTTAGCAGATTTTCGAGGAAAAACATTATAAAATATAATCCAAAATTTCGTATTACAGACTTTTCTATTTATTGGAATGCGAAATTAGATTTTGTTTACAAACGATCAATCGGAATCGGAAGTGATACATTACTTAAAGCTCATTGCTATTTTAAACATGGAATTGACGAGAGGTTATGTGCTAGCCACATTATATTTTTTGTTATTTTCATTATGTGTCTTTCAGGTGCATACTGGGTAGTAGGCGTAGACATCGAACAGTATGAGCCCGAATCGCCTGGAAAGTACCTTCGCGGTCTTCTGCGAGATGAAGCCGACCCGGTGGCTGCGAGAGCGTTTCGCGCATATTTAGGCATCGTAGCCTCAGCGCCCGTCGGTTTCGCTAGTTTCACCCGCGCCGTCAATCAGCACATGGAGAGACCGCCCTTCAACTTTCCCAACCCCGTGGGGTACCTCGGTGGCATCAAGCGGGTGAGTACAATTTTTAGTGTTTTTAGAGAAATATTGCTTTTTGGTATCTGTTCGATCTCCTGCAAAATGTTGTTCAGCGTGTGGGTAGTGTACCACGAGGGGGGGGGGTCTCTGAAGCTGACTGATAATGATGATACTAAGGATGATGATTCCCAACGATAATACACTGACTGACTGGTGGACGCTTTGATGGCTGGCGTCCACGGCTTGTGAGAAGGAAGAACACACAGACACTTCACTTTTTACACTTTACACTGATGAACACTACGGACATGAACACAACTTGTTGATTTAAAAACTAATACTTTTTATTTACACGGTTACATTATTATTAATTAATACTAAGCCTAACATACACAACTAACAAGTGTTACATTCCGTAACCCAGCTGGCGAGCGTCGCCCCAAAACTAAAGGACACTACATGTCTAAACCAAAACACGTCTTTCTGACGCCACGTACTAATTTCGACTCTTCCATGTTTATCCCATGGCTAACTAATACCGACTGCCTTTAAAAAACATAACGCTATCATCAGGACAGGATTATCTTAGGGGTATGGGGTGCATAGGCGAGGTCATTCTAAAGTCACGCTCGTATATATAATAATTTCCAGACTTAAGATCAACAAATAAATGTAGTGACTATCATAATATGATAAGAATTTCTAAACTGAATTTTGACTTAAATAGATAAACAGAGTTAAAATATGAATATTGAAACTATAATTTAGAAGAGTTTATAAAAAGTTATTTATCTGTTATTGTGCTTACCCTCGCCTTGTCACAGTAGACAGCCAGCGCTTAAAAGCTTGGACCCTTAAAGTTGAGTTCGGAGTTATCAAATTATCAATTACAATTAGTAGTTGCTTACAATTAATACACACACTTTGACTTATGGGAAACAACGCTAGAGTACACAGCGATAAAATTAAGACGTTAATTGTAAGTGTTAAGTGGGAAGTTTACAAACTACAAACTTTTCACTTACAATTAGTGCGACGGATATATCATCTTGTCTCTTTCTCTCAGAAACGTCAAACGGCATAGCGCATATAAACTGTTTCAGAGCGATTCCAAAACTACTAGAAATTATATTTTATCACTAACATTTGTTTTCGGAAACTTTTTGAATGTACAATACGGTCGTTTAAGGAAAGTATATTGAAGCTGCTTATGACTTACAACGTTAACACAGCCTAAGCTTTAACATTTATAATAAGAGAAAATTGATCGACTGTGGAGAATTATGAGGATTAAAAATCTTCGGGATATCAGTTAACAGGATTTGTTTATTTTGACAACTCCGACGTTTCGGCAACACAGTTGCCTTCTTCAGGGATCTACAGGAGAATGAATACAGATATTACACATTTACAAGAACCAATAAGGTTATAAAACTTACATGTCTATAAAAGCAATATAAAAATTATAGTTGCAGTCAATATACAAATGTTTATAGGTTGAAACATTTAAAAAACCGTCAAACAATAGAATTTCTAATAAACATCAATTCACACAACCAGTACATAGGAAAATTAACTGTAAATTATATATAAGAAATGGATCAAAACCACGTTGTTAAATATTGTTCATTTTGTTGGCAGTTGACAACGTGGTTTTGATCCATTTCTTATATATTTACAGTTAATTTTCCTATGTACTGGTTGTGTGAATTGATGTTTATTAGAAATTCTATTGTTTGACGGTTTTTTAAATGTTTCAACCTATAAACATTTGTATATTGACTGCAACTATCATTTTTATGTTGCTTTTATAGACATGTAAGTTTTATAACCTTATTGGTTCTTGTAAATGTGTAATATATGTATTCATTCTCCTGTAGATCCCTGAAGAAGGCAACTGTGTTGCCGAAACGTCGGACTTGTCAAAATAAATAAATCCTGTTGACTGATATCCCGAAGATTTTTAATCCTCATTTAACATTTATGTTTAATATAGGTATAGCCCGGTAGAGCTAGTGCAGGGGTCGGCAATCCGCGGCTCTCGAGCCGCATGTGCATGCGTATAATATTTATTTATTATATGAGTGTGGAATGTATCATATTAGTCACGAAAGAAAAAGTTTAGCCACGTAGCCTGCAGGGCGACTGGCAAATTTTCTTTATTGACTAATATACATTCCACACGACTGTAATACAACGTTTTATCCAACACTTTTTTAAAAACTTCTTAAATCATTTTTATGTTTTCCTTCATCGTTTGACATTGACAAGTCAATTGATGTAGTATTTTAAATTACAAAGTAGCCATTGAATGGTTATTATGGTTTTGTTATATTGTTATCGAGAAAAAATTAAAATAAAATAAATATATCATCACGGCATATTACCCATTGCTGGGTGTGCCAATCTGCTTTGTACACAGATTTCGGTAATGATGATGATATATTTGTACCGTGCGGGCGTTTACCAGGCGTCACCTCACGGGCACTCATTGCTGGCGTGGAGAGTGCACCACATGAGTAAAAAAATTGCTATAATAATAATTATTGTCTGTCATTGGGAATTATTTGAAAGAAAAATTCATTAAATTAGGTGAAAATGAGGACCTTCCTTTAAAACGTATTCACTTAAAAGCACAAGCAGCATCTTTGGATTTAATTCCGAAGTAAGTAACCACGAACTCGTATCTCGTTTTTGTTTCATCAGCCGCATATGACAATTGTCATTGTGTAAAGATAAGTAACCTATTTTAGCATAAATGTTAATATTAATTTAAATAAATAAGTTTCATAATGCTAAATTATTTCAATAATAAAGTAATTTTCTAAAATTGCTTTTTATTTATATTTTAAAAAATCTGATGTGGCCAGCACAATACCTTCCGTCAGTTCTATGTATTTTGTACAAATATCATACGGAAAGTTCCTTGCTAAATTAATTATTCTATTTCTTGTACATTACCTTCCGGCAGTTGCATGTATTTTATGCAAATTTCATACAGAAAAATATTATTTTGTGACGTTTTCTATATACAGTGTAATGTATCTGCAGAAATAAAAGATTTATTATTATTATTTATTGTACATTACCTTAAAGCAGTTGTATGTATTTTATACAAATTCCATACAGAAAGCAAAAGTTCCTATTCCAGTAAAATTATAAGACAAACACACTATGTCAATTTCACTTGACACTGACATCTTTCAAACAAAATTTTCTTAATATAGTAGCTGTTTCCACAGCTATGGCTACTTTATGAAATTTAATTTCTTTATAATTTTTTAACTCTATATCCATTTAATATTAGGTATAAAATGCAGTCAAATCGTATAGAAAATAAAATATTCTTTAATATTTATAATAACATTAAATGTGAAAAAATGATATTTAACATGGTTTATTCAAGAAAAACTGTTAAAATCTTCAAATGAGGGTACTTCCGGTTGTCCAATTCTAACCAAAATCTAATCAGCTCTTCGCATGGATGTAACGAAGAGAAATACGAAAGAATTATAATTTTTAGAATTGTAGTATGGAAGTTATCGTAGACGAAAATTTTGTTACACACACACACACACACACACACACACACACACACACACACACACACACACACACACACACACACACACACACGGACACACATACATACATACACACACACATACAGACATCATCGTAAAAATAGTAAAATCGTATTCTAGGGACCCTAAAACGTGCTTATTCATCAAAAACTCACCACCGAATTTTTTGACCAAAGACAATACCTTCCTTACCTAAAGGTGACGGAAGGTAAAAAGACAAAAACCAGTAATAATTCCTCCGTGACTTCCAAAATATTCTCTCACGGAGTGATTAATGTTGTACATTAGTTATTTGAAAAAATCATAGTAACAAGTATATTATGATTCGGTGTTGGATAAAAAATATTAAAACATACATCCTTATTTATTTTTATTTTTCTTAAATGTTGACAGGTTCCTATAATGTTTGATGTAATAGAGCCTTAGTAATCCTCTATTTAATTGTATTACATTTTATTTGACGGAGACATTACAAGACGTTTCGATTTTTGAACCACAATCATCATCAGTAAAAAAAGTAAATTTGTAATTTTTTAATACATTTTAATGTTTCAATGAAATTCAAGATATTTTAATACCAGCAGCACCTCCGAAGACAACATTTTGCCTAAAGTTAATCGCTTTAACATATTTCGCGGCATCACGAATTTTTATTCAAATCTCATAGGCAGTACCTACATGTATGTATGTATGTACATATAATATACCGGAGAAGTCTTTCTAATGACCGTTTACGATATCTCCCTTGTCGTTAGAAATACAGCATAAATTTGTTAACAGAATTTATTCGTCCACACAAGGAGCATAAACTAAAATTATTTTCACATTACAGAGTGTTGCATTACGGCTGGGCGAAAATTGTTTCTCTTTTTACCCCTCGCTAAGACAGGTATTGGATTCATGCTAAAAATCGCATATCCAGATTTTAGTGAATAAGCACGTTTTAAGGTCCCTAGAATCCTATTATAACATTTGTACGATGATGTGTGTGTGTGTGTGTGTGTGTGTGTGTGTGCGTGCGTGCGTGCGTGCGTGCGTGCGTGCGTGCGTGCATGCGTGTGTGTGGATGTGTGTGTGGATGTTGGATCCACGATTTCTCAAATACTGTAAGACTTGAGACATTTTTAATTACGGATTCCTCAATCTTACAATAATGGGAAGAGTCGAGTCAGTTTTGGTAACAATTGGACAACTGGAAGTATAGTAGTTACAACAAAAAAATCATCTAAATATTATTTATCGAAAATTTATGTAAATACTTATATTAAAGAACGTTAAATTCTTTATTCGATAAATATAAATTCATTATTATATCTTCTATAGATTTAGAGATAAAGAAATGCATATAAAATAATTTGATGTAAAAATTCTTAGATCAAACTACTTCAAGGCAAGAAATTCAAATGTTTGTAATTGACACAGAAATGTCACTGTCAAAAATATTTGTATGCCACTGTCAAAAATATTTGTATATCATTATGAAGATTATGAAAATAAATAAAAAGTCAACAACGCAAAAGAATATACCTAAAAAAGAATATAAAAAGAATTTGCGAAAAAATGACGAATAAAAGAAAAAGAAAAGGAAAGTAGAAAAAAATTCAGGATATTGAATATAAAGAAAATGTATGTATTGTACATAATTTATATTAAAATAATTATTTTGTAGTGAGACATGAATATATGTATTTGTATTTAAAAATATTTTTCGTTTTATGCGTAACCAGGTAAAATATCTGGCGAGAGGTTATGTGCTGGCCACATCAGATTTTTTAAAAACCCTATATATTATCATATATTTTGAATTATATTTTATTCACCTACATGCACATATAAATTTTGTTTTAGTTTACCATGGCGTTGCTAAGTTATTCCGTTTTTTCTCTAAAAGACCTATACACGCATTGCTTTATAAAGGCGTACTGAAGTTATTTTAATCGTCAAAATTAAGAATTTTTTTCTTAAGAACTATAACTATACTCTATGATCTCATATATTTTTTTAAGAATATAATTATACAGGTGTTCAATAAAGCGAATCAAATTTACTCAATTTCAAATGACTATAACTCGTCATTTTCAATTTACAGAAAAAAAAAAAATTCTTCATTTTTACGATTAAAATAACTTCAGTACGCCTTTATAAAGCAATGCGTGTATTAGGTCTTTTTTAGAGAAAAAATCTGGTGTGGCCAACACAATACCTCCCACCATTTACTGCCCAAGTTATAAAACAGATTAAGCTAATCCATATTTTTGGATTAGCGAATTATACTCTAATTTTGGCAGTTTATTTCTTAAAATATAGTCTAATCTAATCCAAGTAACTACTATTTTTGATAATAAGATTAAATTTTAAATACCGGCATAGAATAGAATACACTAATCCAAAAATGAAAATTAGCTTAAACATTTTGCGAATCGTTAATTTTTATTAATCTAAATACATGCCTACATATTTACTTACGCTGGAAATTGTATTGATTTCTTTTCCTTTTGTTCTATTTACTTTTTTTAAAACGTTACTATTATTAATTTGATATGATTAGTACTTTGACAGTGACATTTATCTGTTAGTTACATATATTTGAATAACTGCATAACCAAAGAGTTTTGTTTGTTTAAAGCGTAGGCTCTGGGATTTAAATTATAAATAATTTTATAACTTTATCCATAATATATGTAGAAAAAGTATTCATGCAAATCTGTAAAAAAATTCATAATCTTTAATTTTATAATAACATTAATCTCGAAAAAATAACATTTAAAGGTATTAAAACTATTTTGATCTTCTAGTAAAGTGCCATTTTCTGTTATCCGACTTACACCAAAATCTAATGGGCTCTTTCCATAATAGAAAAAGTTCGAATTACAAGGTTTCAAAATTTTCTAAATGTTAGTATTTGAGTTAGAGTGGAGGATCCACACACACGTACACACAGACATCATTGTGAAAATGTTAAAATTGGATTCTAGGGACATCAAAACGTGGTCAATTACCAAAATCTCGATATGTGATTTTTAGCACGGTCCCTATACCTCCCGTACCAAGAGTAGCGGGGGGTTAAAACGGAATAACTTGGTAACGCCGAGAAAATATAAAACAAAATTTATATGTGCGTATAGGTGAATAATATTGTAACGTTTTTATTTATTTGCGTGAAGTGTAAATATTAGACAATTATTATTAATTAAAATAAAAGTTTATTATAACAATAAATAGATATTAAATATAATTAAAGATGATAAATTAAACAAATATTAAAGACTAATTAAGACTAAGAATATTATAAGACACTTAAGCACTAAGATTATTTATTTAAACAATATATAGCTCACTTATTTATTTATACAACTATATTTATTTATTAAATATATAAACGAAGACGGATTTGTGAAAAATTCACGGACCCCAGCGGGATTCGAACCCACGGCCTCCCAATTTCTAGTCGGGCGCTCTGCCAACTGAGCTACAGGATCCCACTGAAGTTCGTGAATTTTTCACATGTCACATGCACGTTATATATTTAATATATTGTATATTGATCAACCGGCTGCAGAGTTTTGTTTTTTTGTATTGCAAGTTTTATTCCACTTTTCGTGGTAATTTCTTCAATTTAATTGTTCATATTACTATCAAATAGTGCAGGAAAGTGTACTTTATTCAGTGAGCTATATTTCATCAGTGCCTGTCTACTCTGTGCTCGATATTAGTGATTTATTCTAAAACCTCGTGTTTGTGAAGTGACTTAAGCTTAGCTGCAAGATTATTCAAGTTCACCAGCTGGCCTACTGTAGTCCTACCATTAAATTTTAATCGTGTCCAGAAGATGCAATTCGATTGTGATTCATGTCAGTCAACATACGACTCAACCACAGCCATAAAGTGTGTAGTTTGTAATACATATTTCCACCTTATTTGTGTTGACTCAACACTGACCGACTCACGCTCTCTACGGTCTAAAAAAAATGAAAAATGGACCTGTAACACCTGTAATCCCAAGCCTATAGTCACCGAAAACAACAATGATATCAATGAGCTAAAACAACTCATACTAACTCTCCAGGCAAAAATTGATTCTCTTGATAAGAGTTTAGTCGCCAACAATAAATCTAAATTGGAACAGTGTATCGAGTTTGAAGATATAATCAAAGAAATAAATGATAGAAAATATCGAGAAAATAATATTATCATTCATGGTTTACCAGAAACTAGTACACCGGAAGCTGAATTAGTTCCTGAAATAATTTCAGCTATTACACCTGATATTAACAAGAACGAATTTTCCTTTAAGCGTTTAGGGAAAATAAACAACCTTAATAAACCTCGTATTGTGAAGGTGTCATTTAACAACTCCAGAAACGTTAAGGAAATTTTCAAAAATATAAAAAAATTAAAAAATAACACAAAATTCTCGAAGATATCAATTACTAATGATAAAACTCCTCGTCAACGAGAGCATTTAGCACTACTGAAAGATGAACTAAAAAATCTTAACAGTGCCGGGGAAAAAAATTATGTTATAAAGTATGTCAGTGGTGTACCTACGATAATTAAATCAAAAAACTAAATCATAACAGGATTAGTGCAATTAGTGTATACTATCAAAATGTGCGCGGTATCAATTCCAAACTGTCTCAACTTTATTCAAATGTGTCGACCGTAAGCTACGACATATTGATATTCAGTGAAACGTGGTTAAAAGACAATGTGTTTGATTCGGAATTAATTGATTGCCGCTACACGATATTCCGTTGTGACAGAGACTGTACGAGAACCGGGAAGACAAGAGGAGGAGGCGTACTAATAGCAGCCAAAGCAACTCTGTCTCCAGCCAGTTTCCCTATTCCCAGTAATACACCAAACATAGAGTTATTAGGTGTCAAACTCTTAATCAACAATTCGCCAGTTTATTTAATTACTGTATATATTCCTCCAGATGTCAACTCTGTAACATACGAACTTTTATATGACGCTATCATTGCACTCCCATTTATAAATAATTCGAAGGTAATAATTATTGGTGATTTCAATTTAAACAAACTGAATGATGTATATAATGATAACACCTTATTCGACACTAATGTATTTAATTTTAATAACGCTCTAAAAATTTTAAATATGAAGCAGTATAATTTAGTACAAAACTGTAACGGTCGCCTACTTGATGTTGTTATATCAAACTTTGAATGTAATACTACTAAATGTATTGAACCGATTTTACCTGAGGATTTGCATCACCCAGCTCTAGAAATTGAATGTTCTACATTTTTTAATACAAGAATTAAATCCTGCTTTAATTCAGGCAAGCACTACCAATTTAAAAATGGCAATTACGAACTACTATACAACACTTTAAATGTAACTGACTGGAGCTCGATTCTTAACTGTAATGATGTCGATACAGCAGTTAATTCTTTTTATGATGTACTTTTTAATGTATTTGATCTCACTATACCAAAAGTAACTAGCAAGAAGAGAAAATATCCAACCTGGTTCAATAAGGAACTTATTACACTTATCAAAAACAAAGAATTTTACAGAAAACTATATGCTAGAACTAATTTATTAATTCACTATAATAAATTTAATGATCTTCGTAGTAAGTGCAAATCACTATCTAAATCACTTTATAAAAACTACATTCACTCAATTGAAAACAATATTATGTTGAATAACAATCCCACACATTTCTGGAACTTTATTCAAAATAAAAAATGTCATAACGGTATACCTTCAACTATGTATTTAAATGATGAAACTTGTTCGGGCGGCTCTAACATTGCAGAGGGATTTGCTAGTTTCTTTAAAAGTACATTCACATCGGACAATGACTCCAGTGTTTATGTTGATACATCTTCAGTAAATAATATTTTTGTTTCTTTAGATTACTTTTCAAGAGATGATGTCATAAATGCTATCAAAGCGCAAAACAATTCTAAGTCAGTTGGTCCAGATGATGTTCCAGTTTTTATTGTTAAAGGTTGTGCTGAAGCTTTAGCTGATATACTTTGTTATTTATTTAATTTATGTATTAAGCATCAATCATTTCCTTCACAGTGGAAAATCGCCAAAATTTGCCCCATTTTTAAATCTGGAGATAAAACTCAATTCTGCAATTATCGCCCTATTTCTTGCCTTAGTATCTTTCCTAAAATATTTGAAAATTTATTATTTAAAAATATCCAGCGTCAGACAGCGCATATCATCAACCTTCAGCAACATGGTTTTATTCCCGGACGATCTACTGTTACAAATTTAACAACTTTTACGCAGTATGTGTCAGATGCTTTTGCCGAAAAAAATCAAGTAGATTGTATCTATACAGACTTCTCCAAAGCATTTGATACCGTATCTCATCAAATATTAATTTCTAAACTGTATCATCTAGGTTTTGCAACAAATTTTCTAAATTTAATTAAGTCGTACTTATACAAACGGCAACAGTATGTTTTTGTTGATGGTTTCATTTCAAATTATTATGACGTTACCTCCGGAGTGCCTCAGGGTTCCATTTTAGGTCCCATTTTCTTTTTACTATTTATTAACGATATAGTTGATGTTGTTGATCACTCCCTATGTCTGTTGTTTGCAGATGATTTTAAACTATATCATACAGTCTCCAGTATAAATGACTGTTACAAATTGCAGTCCGACTTGGACAAGATTTACAATTGGACTTTAAAAAATAAATTGTACTTCAACTTAAATAAATGCGAAATTTTAACTTTTTCTAGAAAGCTTCACACCATTGTCTTTGACTACAAAATCGGAGATAACTTATTATCAAGAGTCTCCACTAAAAAAGATCTTGGTGTCGTATTTGATATTAAACTTACCTTTTCAGTTCATATACCACAACTTATATCAGCATCTTACAAAATTTTAGGTTTCATTCTACGCTCCACTGTTGATTTTTCTAATAAACAATGTCTATATACTTTATTCATCATGTTAGTACGTAGTAAATTAGACTACTGTAGCATTGTCTGGAACCCATTTTACGATTATTTAGTTTTCAATCTTGAGAATGTGCAGAAAAAGTTTTGTAAGCACTGGTATTATCGTCTCTTTGGTGTCTGGCCAGTCCTTGATTACAATAATTTGTTGTCTCTCTTTAATTTAGAATCGCTTGAAACACGTCGCATCAAACAACAACTTTATTTTTTGTACAAACTTATTAACAATTTTATCAACGATCCGAATTTATTATCTCAAATAAATTTCTATGTTCAGCCCCGTAATACGAGGCATTCGGTGACTTTTGTTTTCAACATTTCACGTACAAATTATCACTTAAATTCACCAATTCGCAGTATTTGTACTGCTTTCAATTCTTATGGAAATAGTCTTGATTTTTCATTTAATTTTGCTATGTTTAAGAGAAAAGTCACGGAAACAGTTAACAACATTTCATAATAGCAAGTACATATATTTAACTTTTTTTTGTCCTATTTCTTATTCTTAATTGTTTGGAATTTACACTTGTTTAGTCTGAAATTGGATTATTATGGTTTTTTTCTTTGTATTCTCTGTACCCATCAAATTACCTTTTATATTATTCTGTAATTGGGAATTATTTCCTGTTGAATAATTATGAAATAAATAAATAAATATTTGATGGTAACTTTAAGTTACAGAAATTTCACTGTTGAATTACACCAAAACAGTCTTCTCTCATATATTTATTTATGTTTAGCACTCGTCGACTATCTGTTTATATCACCAAATGTTTAGCACGCAACGCTTATTTATATCAGACTGTCCAGTGCCTTAGCTAGCAGTGCTTATATACCCTAGCCGAAAGTACGAGAACTCACTGGAACACTTCTAGATAAAACACAATAGGTTACATCAACCGCGTAATTAAGCAGACTCCGACCAGTCGGTTGCGTCATCGCTAACAATAGAAATTCGCTCGTCCCTGCGACAGCGGCGGCGACAGCGACAGGGATAGAGGCAGTAACAGTGGCGGCGACGGCGGGCACTGCACATTACAATATACAAATCAAAATATATGAAAATATATAGGCTGTTCCATTTTAAAAAAGAGAAACAATTCTCGCCCAGCCTTAATGCAACACCCAGTATATGTGAAAATAATTTTAGTTTATGCTCCTTGAGTAGACGAATAAATTCTGTTAATAAATTTATGCTGTATTTTTAACCACAAGGGAGATATCGAAGACGGTTATTTCAAAGACTCACCCTGTATAAAAAGTTTGGCTAAACCTATTATGCTTAATGTATGCCATGTTTTGTCCTAAATAAAAATTCTCAAATTATGTTAGCCAAAAGCTCTGTTCTATAAAATATCGTCATTAATAAAATCGTTGTGATATATTTACGCAATTTACTCTGACATGCTTTTATTAAAAAATATTTTATATATTCTCTCCATATTTACATATCAGCATTTTACAAATGTTGAATTTAAAACAGAACACTTGTTCATGGCAGGAAGTGGTGAATATAAAGTTTCATGTGTGTTCTACAGCGCCCCTATTTACATGCAGAATGAGAAACGACGGACAATTCGTCATGTGACATCATAAAATATATTCCCTGTAAGCTTTTACAACTCTTGAGCAAGTTCACTCAACAAAATGAGAAAGTTGTCCAACGTACTCGATATATGAAATGTGATATGGAGGACAATTTCGGAAGTTTCAAAGCTTTGAAATCAAATACGAGTCGGGAAACTTGGCTTTAATCTAATTGTTGGAACTTTGTACACAGACCAGCAAAGTTGTCTTGTATTTATGCTGTCTTTGAACATAAGAAATTGAGGTAAAATTTTATAAAAAACGTTAAACGTTTAACGATTAGTTCACGAGGTCTGTCTGGATTTTACTTCATCTTTATAAATAAAAAAAATCTGATGTGGACACCACACGACTTCCTTGTACGCAAGACCAATATGAAGACGAAGTATAGACCCAATTATAAAATTGCACGTGTTTACGTAATTTGACATTAACATCTATTTTTTTTTGTTATTTTTTGTCCTAATCCATAGCAAGCTTCATTACAAAAACCAAAAAGTATATAAGTTTTAAATTTACATATCTCGCTTATACAAATGGCTAATTTAATAATACTTGACGTGCTAGACGCAGAATTTAATTCTCTAAAACTCTTATTAGAAGCATTTATTTCTAAAATCAAAATGAAACCATTTTATTCGAAAAAAAATCTGATGTGGACACCACACGACTTCCTTGTATACAAGACCAATATGAAGGATAGACCCAAGTATAAAATTGCACGTATTTGACGTAATTTGACATTAGCATCTATTTTTTATTTTTTTGTTATTTTTTGTCCTAATCCATAGCAAGCTTCATTACAAAAACCAAAAATTATATAAGTTTTAAATATACATATCTCGCTTATACAAAGGGCTAATTTAATAATACTTGATGCGCTAGACAC
>OY720465.1:14079064-14081564 GCA_963082715.1 Harpalus rubripes
GTGTGTGTGTGTGTGTGTGTGTGTGTGTGTGTGTGTGTGTGTGTGTGTGTGTGTGTGTGTGTGTGTGTGTGTGTGTGTGTGTGTGTGTGTGTGTGTGTGTGTGTGTGTGTGTGTGTGTGTGTGTGTGTGTGTGTGTGTGTGTGTGTGTGTGTGTGTGTGTGTGTGTGTGTGTGTGTGTGTGTGTGTGTGTGTGTGTGTGTGTGTGTGTGTGTGTGTGTGTGTGTGTGTGTGTGTGTGTGTGTGTGTGTGTGTGTGTGTGTGTGTGTGTGTGTGTGTGTGTGTGTGTGTGTGTGTGTGTGTGTGTGTGTGTGTGTGTGTGTGTGTGTGTGTGTGTGTGTGTGTGTGTGTGTGTGTGTGTGTGTGTGTGTGTGTGTGTGTGTGTGTGTGTGTGTGTGTGTGTGTGTGTGTGTGTGTGTGTGTGTGTGTGTGTGTGTGTGTGTGTGTGTGTGTGTGTGTGTGTGTGTGTGTGTGTGTGTGTGTGTGTGTGTGTGTGTGTGTGTGTGTGTGTGTGTGTGTGTGTGTGTGTGTGTGTGTGTGTGTGTGTGTGTGTGTGTGTGTGTGTGTGTGTGTGTGTGTGTGTGTGTGTGTGTGTGTGTGTGTGTGTGTGTGTGTGTGTGTGTGTGTGTGTGTGTGTGTGTGTGTGTGTGTGTGTGTGTGTGTGTGTGTGTGTGTGTGTGTGTGTGTGTGTGTGTGTGTGTGTGTGTGTGTGTGTGTGTGTGTGTGTGTGTGTGTGTGTGTGTGTGTGTGTGTGTGTGTGTGTGTGTGTGTGTGTGTGTGTGTGTGTGTGTGTGTGTGTGTGTGTGTGTGTGTGTGTGTGTGTGTGTGTGTGTGTGTGTGTGTGTGTGTGTGTGTGTGTGTGTGTGTGTGTGTGTGTGTGTGTGTGTGTGTGTGTGTGTGTGTGTGTGTGTGTGTGTGTGTGTGTGTGTGTGTGTGTGTGTGTGTGTGTGTGTGTGTGTGTGTGTGTGTGTGTGTGTGTGTGTGTGTGTGTGTGTGTGTGTGTGTGTGTGTGTGTGTGTGTGTGTGTGTGTGTGTGTGTGTTTTTTTTTTTTTTCTTTTTTTTTTTTTTTTTTTTTTTTTTTTTGTTTATTAATACTTTTATTGAAGCATGCTCCATACAATATATTACATGCTTTATGAAAATACCTTACTTTATACAATGATTTAACCTATATGTTATATTTATATAATTATAAAGATGTAATTTTTATTTGTGTTTATAACTAAATAAATTATTATCTACCTTATCTAATACTATATTTACATTTCAATTTTGCATATATTCTGGGATGGGAGAGAAGTTTTATTATTATTGTAACGTATCGAAATCTATAGAGTTTACAAATTTTACAAAATCTTCCATATGGAGTTCTATGAAGTCATTATGTGAGGGGGGCCAGTTTCCATTACTTCTTGTGATGCTGCTCTGGAGAAGTCGGCGATGATCATCTAATATTTCACAGTCATATAAAATGTGGTCTACAGTTTGGTTATCACTACCGCACTTGCACTCTGCACTGTCTTTTATTTTGAACTTGTGGTAATAGCTGTTTAATTTTCCATGTCCACTTAATATTATCGATAGATTTGGTGAGTATGGTAGTTTTATTGTCAATCTGGTTTTGATACTAGGGAAGAATAGTTTTGTAGTGCTTCCGTTTTTACTGTTTGTCCATTCATTTTCCCATTTATTTTTACTGGTGATACTTTCACTTGTTTTTACCGCGCTTTTTGTCACTTTATCCACGATATTAGGGTAACTTTTAATTTTATTGTACACTCTGACACATTCATTTAATTTTATAAGTACAGGGGTGTTTCCGCTAAGTAGGCAGGACGCTTCATAAGAAATCGTTCGATATGATTTAAGTATTTTGATGTTTATTAGTCTTTGCACTGTTTTGAGTTTCTTTTGATTTTTCTTTCTCTGGAGGGCATCGCACCAAGCTGGAATACCATATGACAAAATCGGTAATATTGCACCTTTATAAATTGTATTTAAAGCTTTCTGTCTTAGTCCCCAGGTGATTTTTGCTGATTTCGCCAAACTATAAATCAATTTACTGCATTTTTCCGTTATATATGTTACATGTTCGTCAAAGCTGAACATATTGTCAATTATTATGCCTAGGTATTTAATTTTATTCACTTGTTTTAATATTTTATAGTTGAGGAAAATGTTAATTTCTTTTTTAATTAATGATCTTTTTCTTGTAGCAAGCATAGCTTGTGATTTATCTTCGTTAAATTGGATTTTATTTTCTTTTGCCCATTTACTTATTTTGTTTAGTTCTATGTTGGCTCTATTTTCAGCTTCTAGGACACTTCTTCCTTCGGTGAGTAAGATCAGGTCGTCTGCAAATGCGATCGCTTTAGTATGTTTTTGAAAATCCAGTTTTAGTAAGGAATCATACTGGATGTTCCAGAAACCTGGACCACAGCATGAACCCTGTGGACAGCCTCTTTCTACCTCTTTCTCAACTTTAACTCCGTTCGCCTCTAA
>OY720465.1:14086564-14091564 GCA_963082715.1 Harpalus rubripes
TATATATATATATATATATATATATATATATATATATATATATATATATATATATATATATACAGGTGTTATATTTTAATGGACCCAGCAAATATCTCGCTTATTTATTAAGTTACCAATTTGTTTCGTAAAACATGATTTATACAGGAACATGTAAGCTACTTGATGACGGATGTATATCTCTGATACCACTTCCGGTTTATGAGTAATTAATATCTACTTTGAAATTTCAAATAGAACATACTATATTTTTTTACAAATTTGAAAAGTGCATCAAATTTCCTTTACAACCATGTAAAATAATCTATATGTTACATTATTAAAAATTAAAATGGCGGGCACTTTTTTATACACCTAATTGGAAAGAGAATAGTGAGCCGTGACTGTGGCTTGTGTTCCTTATTCTTATTTTCTGTATTATTGTGACAAAAAATATTATTTCGTTTAATAATAATAGTTACAATTGTTTTAGTTAATTGTTTTATTTCAAGCCACAGTCATGGCTCACTATTCTCTTTCCAATTAGGTGTATAAAAAATGCCCGCCATTTTAATTTTTAATAATGTGACATATGGATTATTTTACATGATTGTAAAGCAAATTTGATGCACTTTTCAAATTTGTAAAAAAATATAGTATGTTCCATTTGAAATTTCAAAGTAGATATTAATTACTCATAAACCGGAAGTGGTATCAGGAATGTACATCCGTCATCAAGTAGCTTACATATTCCTGTATGAATCATGTTATATGAAAAAAATTGCCAACTTAATAAATAAGCGAGATATTTGCTGGGTCCATTAAAATATAACACCCTGTATATATATATATATATATATATATATAAATGTTGAAATTGTATTCTAGGGATAATAATGGATACAGTTTCAAACAATGAACAAACTATTGTGGAAATACAAAACAACATCCAAGGCAGTGGTAATACTTTCAACACGCATAATCCTGCAGCAGAGAGACCAGAGTTAGAAGACTATAATTTTCCGAAACCAATAAATTCCTTCAAAGGCCGAGAGAATGAACTCAGACTACTCCATGATTGGCTGTTTAAGGATGACAAAAAAATGGCGGTAATTTGGGGCCTCCCTGGTTTCGGAAAGTCTGAACTCCTAAAACAATTTGCTTATAAGTACAAACATGAAAGTAAAATTAAATTCATTTGTTGGATAAATGCTAGCAACATAGTCGCCCTGCGATATTCCTTGATAGACCTGATCAAAAAACTAAAGCTATCCGATGTGAACGGTGTGGGAATTTTGATGGAGATAGTGTGCGAACAATATGAGAATAGCGGTACCCTGTTTGTGTTTGACGATGTGGATAGCCCTAAAAGTCTGCTGGATTGGAATACGCCGAACGGTTGTTGGACGCTGGTAAGCACTCAGTGGCGAGAATGGAGTTCAATATCGAATATTGAGTTACGGTCCTTGGAGCGTCAGGCGGCCGTAGCCTGGTTAGAAGAATTAACGCAATTAACAGTGATTACCCATTCAGATCTCTGGACTCTGGCTGAGATGTTGGACTACGCACCACTCGCTCTTCACCTTGCTGCTGCCTACATTAGCCAACAGTTGGAACCAAATTATTTAAAACTTCTCATCTACATACAGGAACTCAAAAATAAAAATGATGTCTCGCTCGTCGAGAAGAAAGAGGAAGTCGAAACTTCTGAAGAGTTTGTTATACGTATATATGGGGTCATAAACTTGTCTCTAAACAAAATCAAAAATATCAAAACATTTGACTCAAACCTAGCGCTTGATATTCTAAATATTTTAGCTTATTTGGACCCAGATCAAATACTAGAAAAATCCCTATTTAAATTTTCTTTCATTAAAGATAAACTGGATCAGGAAGAAAATGAAGTAAGGCAGGAAAAAGCAATACGGAGGGCATTGAACGAACTGCAAAGATATTCGTTTGTTCACCTTGAGAATGGATTTGTCAGGATTCATGGTCTCGTCCAACAATGTATTCTCTTCAACCACAATCACAATAAACCCAATCTATACGAGTACATTGAACAACTCTACATCTCGTGTTTAGAATATGTTCTGAACGAGGATTATAATTCGCATTCATTATTTATTTTAAAACAAGCAGACAAGAATATTGAAATATTTAAAAAGTTTTTTTATATACATAAGAAATCAATAACATATAAAAACCATAATAGCTTAGACGTTATTATATATTATAATTCTGTATATATTGATATTGCCAAAAAATCTTTTTTAGAAAGACTTGTTCTTGCTGGAACTTTAGAATGTTTAACTTACATATTCGACCAATTAAAATTACCTAGAATGGTAGATGAATGTAGGGTAGATGTACACCATGTCATCAGAAAACACAAATTATTTTATTGTGCAATCGATTCTCAGGAAGCTAAAATAATAAAACTGTTGCTAGAATACACAGATGAAGATGAAATTTTTCGCGCTTCAAAATACTTAATTTTTTCTTTAAATATAGACACTTTAAATGTTATACTAGAAAAATACGTGTATTATACCAATGAGAATATTGTGAACCCCGAAAACCACATACCAGTCGCCTACTTGGCCATTCTAAGCTATTTCAAGAGGCGAGTCGACAAATTTGACATTACTTGTAAAGTGATGCGTACCCTTGTGTTCAAAGGTGTTTCTGTCGATAACATAGACAATCAAGGCTATTCTCTCCTGCACATGGTCATCGCATCCATCGAAAGAGCCATGCATCTCAAGATAGTGGAATTCATTATAAATGATCTGAAGATAGACGTGAACCAACAAACCACCGACGACCTCGATGAAACGGCTCTGCATATCATCCTCAACAGACGGGTGGACCAAGAAATAGACGATGAGTTCACAGGTAAAGTGGTGGACTTACTGATGGGACTTGGTGCTAATGTTGATGTTGAAGATAAACATGGAAGAACTCCTCTAAGTATAATTAAGGCAAAACAATTTCATTTTTTACTGCCAATATTAGAAAGTAATGGGATTCATGTCGATCTAACTCAGTTTTTTTCAACCGGTGAAAATAAAGATAATTGTTGGACCGAATGTTATATATTTCTACGAGTTATGTTTATTTATTTGTTAATAGTACTATTTTTTGAACTTACGGATACGTAAGTAGAAGATTTTTATTTAAAGAAATGATTAATGCAGCAAGAGCCGTAACTATTTGCGCCCCTACATATCAAGAAAATAAAAACAAAATAAACTACTGATGAGCGTTTCGCGAATTACTAACAACTTAAACTTACATGAACATTTTCTAAAATTTAAAACATCTGTAAGTCGGCTTAGTGCCGAAATTTCAGATGAAATGAGATCTAAACCGATTTGCAGATGTTTAAAATTTTAGAATAATTTCATATCACTTTAAGTTGTTAGTAACTCGCGAACCGCTCAACGGCAAAAATCGTCTATACTCTGTTCCATTTAAGCCATTCAGTAGATGGCGCACGCATCAGCCAGTTTCAATTGGCCGAAATTACATTGGGTAAACTTGTTTCTTGTCTCTAATTTCAGCCAATCAGAGAGGTCAAAACTATTCCCTATTCTCTACTATACTGAATGGTTAAAATGGAACATGGTATAATACATGACATGTAGGAGAATTTCGTGCTGAATTCAAAATTTCAAACCGCGTTATCGTATCTTTAACCGGATCAGAGTTGTGGATGAATTTATAGGAAAGAGCTGAACCCTTTTATGTACAGGAAATTACGAGCTTTAATTTTGTAGTCTTGTAAAAATTTTGACCCAAGATGGCGGCAAAATCCGGGGCCGCTAGAGGGTGCAAAATCAGTATGTCTTTTCGGAGGTCTCAATAAAAGGAATAAAATTCACGCCAGCTTGTCACAAATTATTGCTACAATAAACACCTTGCCGACTGCCCTACCTATAGATAATTATTTGTTAAACTTAGAAAATAGATTTTAGAAATATTTGATCTAAAATCATATAAATGATTAAAATTTTGCAACCCTGAGAATTTTGCGCCCGTGGCGTGCGCCACCTTTTCCACGCCTTTGTTACGGCACTGAATGCAGCAATTCATGATTATTTTGAATTGAAAGCATTCCAAACGAAGATATGTAGGGAGCCTTTTAAAAAGAAACAGTAAATATTGGTAAAGTGTATTATTGTTGAAGGGAACTATTTAACATGAAATCCTAAAAAAATATGAACCTTATTGTTTCTTTTTCTCAATATTGCTAGCATGATCCTATATATACCTGTATTATATTATAAACAAAAATTAAATACAGAAGAAAGTGAAAATATTGAAAAAGCAGTCATTTGTTCTTGTGTCTACCTGTGTCTTGTTCAGTTAACTCCAGATTACCATTCAAAAATATTAACCATAATTGTTTTCCTACAACCGTGCGTGAAAGGTACTTTTCACGCACTCTTTACAGTGCGTAAAGAGACACTTTTGAAGCACTAGTGCGTGAAAAGTAATTTTCACGCACTAGTGCTTGAAAGGTAAATAAACGTTGCTAGGCAACAGTAAAATTCGGTTAATTTACCTGGCATAGGGCTGTAACTAGGGTGGGGCGAGAGGGGCTCTTGCCCCGAGCGCAGCTGTTTATAGGGCGCAGAAATAAGTTCTTCATTTGAAACATTCTTAAATATAAGCCAAGCACACTCTGGGATTTTTTATTGCACACTTTGCGAATTAATACTGTATTTCTGTGCACTGTGACTTTTAAAGTTCGCGCGCAAGGCACCCCCAGCGCGTAGCAGTCCAGTCAGTGACTGCATCGGCAAAAGAACAAAGAGATTGAATCCCAGGACTAAAGATAAGGCTTGCTTTTGTTTTTGTGCGAGTAGAGATTTTTCCATTGCTTTGATGAAAAAAATACAAGTTTGGATTGTATTACGATGATTTATTTTACCTTGTAGAACCCATATCTCAGTTTTTTCATATTTCTCAGACAAGTGTGTTTAACATTCGATTTTCCAATCACATTTGCCCAT
>OY720465.1:14096564-14099064 GCA_963082715.1 Harpalus rubripes
GATGAATCTGGACCCGACACCAGTGCTTTGGCAAGTATCTCAGCTGCTTCTCCTTCAAATTTGCACAAAACTACTGTACCAATAATCATAAACAATATTCCCGCCGATGCTTTGATTGATACCGGCAGTTCTGTTAGTTTTATAAACAATGATTTAGTTAATATATTAAATATTAAGAAAAAAATTTTTCGTCAAATAATAACGCTAGCATCAACAAGTAATGTATCCTTTGCAGAAGGAATTTGTACAGTTTCTATTAGACTTGGAAAACACATGTATAAACAAGTATCACTTCTAGTTATTAATAATCTTTGTGCAGATGTAATTATCGGACATGACATATTAAGAAGACATTCATCGATCGAACTACAGTTTGGAGGTCACCGTGATCCATTGAAGATTTGTAATGTCATGCAGGCATCTGTACCACCAGGATCTCTATTTTCAAATCTCTCTTCAAATATTAAGCCAGTTGCCATAAAATCTAGGCGACTAAGTGAAGAAGATAAAAAGTTTATTGAAGAAGAAATATGTAATTTATTAAAGGACGGTGTTATAGAACCAAGCATCTCACCATGGCGAGCTCAAGTATTGGTAACAAGCGGGACAGTACACAGAAAACGTCTTGTAATAGATTATTCACAAACTATAAACAAGTTCACTGAACTAGACGCATTTCCTCTTCCAAATATCGAAACTATTATATCAAAAGTCGCAAAGTACAAAATTTTCAGTCAAATTGATTTAAAAAGCGCTTATCATCAAGTTCCAATATTAAATAAAGAACGAATTTATACGGCCTTCGAAGCTTGTGGAAATTTGTATCAATTTACGCGAATTCCTTTTGGAGTCACAAACGGAGTATCCGCTTTTCAAAGAACTTTAGAATTTATCATAAAAACAGAAAATCTTAGTAGCACCTTTGCATATTTAGACGATGTAACAATATGTGGAAATAATAAAGAAGACCACGATACTAATTTAAAAAGGTTTATGGAAGCTGAAGAAAAATATAAATTAACATTAAATGTAAAGAAATGTACGTTTGGCTTGTCGTCTATAAAATTATTGGGATATACTATAGAAAATAATACTATGAAGAACGCTTAAGTCCCTTATTGAACCTTCCAGTGCCCAATGATACTGCCTCACTAAGAAGAGCCTTAGGTATGTTTGCACATTATTCTAGATGGATTCAAAACTTTTCAGAATAAATTCACAAATTAAATACTGCTAGTTTTCCACTAAATAAAGATGTTATCTCCAGTTTTGAAAAATTAAAAAAAGACATCGCTAAATCTGCATTAATAGCTGTGGATGAAAATGTTTCACTTACTGTAGAGACTGATGCATCAGAACACGCGGTCGCTGCTACGCTTTCTCAGGACGGTCATCCAGTTGCTTTTTTCTCTCGCACTCTCTCCAATACTGAACGTAACCATTCATCAATAGAGAAAGAAGCTAGCGCAATTATAGAATCACTCAGGAAATGGAGACATGATTTAATTGGTAGGCATTTCATACTCATTACAGATCAACAATCAGTATCTTTTATGCTTAATCAAAAACACTCCAGTAAGATAAAGAATGAGAAGATAGAGAGATGGCGTCCCGAATTATCATGTTACAAATATGATATTGTTTATCGAGCAGGAAAGCAAAATATTGTGGCAGATACGCTATCAAGGGTAATATGTACAAATATGAATGCAAAAAGTAACCTTATTGAATTGCACAACTCTTTATGTCATCCGGGGGTTACAAGAATGGTACATTGGATTCGATCTAAAAATCTACCATATTCTGTTCAAGAGATTCGAGCGATAACCTCAGCTTGTCCTATTTGCGCTGAAATAAAACCTCGTTTCTTAAAAAACCATGGTCGATTAATAAAAGCTACAGCTCCTTTCGAACGGTTAAATATGGATTTCAAAGGGCCTTTACCTACAGATACACCAAACAAATACATTTTGACTATTATCGATGAATTTTCAAGATTTCCTTTTGCGTACCCATGTAAAGACTTAACAGCAAGTACTGTTATAAAATGTCTGAACGACCTTTTTACTACTTTTGGAACTCCACTCTATATACATTCTGATAGGGGAACAAATTTTATGTCGAAAGAACTAAGAGATTATCTTGTAGCACTAGGAGTATCTTGTAGTAGAACAACGCCATACAATCCTCAAGGTAATGGCCAAGTGGAACGATTGAATGGTACATTATGGAGAACAGTCCAGCTATGTTTACACACTAAAAATTTAAAGTATTCTAATTGGGAAAGTATATTACCTACAGCTCTTTATGCAATCCGCTCTCTGCTATGTACTGCCACTAACTCAACGCCTCACGATAGATTCTTTACACATCCTCGCAGGTCTGTCAGCGGATATTCATTACCGAATTATTTAATGTCACCTGGCCCTGTTCTCATGAAGAAAAATATAAGGTCTAACAAATACGAGCCATTAGTAGAAGAAGTGGAATTATTAGAAGC
>OY720465.1:14106564-14149064 GCA_963082715.1 Harpalus rubripes
AAGGACATTTTGATATTTTTATTGATAAATTAGATGAATGTCTAAATTATATTTGCGATCACTATAACAATTGTAATATAATATTGTGTGGTGATTTCAATGTTAATTTTCAACTTCAAAGTAGTAATTTACGAAAATTAGAAACCGTATTAGAATCCTACAATTGCAAAGTTCTTATAAATCAACCAACGAGAGTAACATTAAATTCAAAGAGTTGTATTGACAACATATGTACAAATATTTCAACAGATAGATTTGTAACATCGGTTCAAAATTTATCAATATCAGACCATTTTGCTCAGATTATGATTATTAGTGATACTCAAAAATGCAAGGATAACACAGAATACCTCTATAAACGAAAATTCTGATTCAAACATTACATATTTTAATCATATGTTATGCAAAGAAAAATGGAATTTTACATATGAAAAACTTAGTTTTGATGACAAATTTAAAATGTTCATGGATACAATATTACATTACTTTAATGTGGCTTTTCCGAAAGTAAAAGTTAAAAAATGCCATAGTGAAAACAAAGCCCCATGGTTAACAAAGGGTATTCTAGTATCATCAAATAAATTAAAAGAACTAGATAGGCTTATAAAATCTGGTTGCACTACACTCATAGCGTACTATAAAAAATATAAATACACTTATAGACAAGTCGTAAAAACAGCAAAACAATTGCATTATAATAATTATATAATTCATTCCGAAAATAAGAATAAAGCAGTTTGGAAAGTAATACAGCAAGAATCAGGCAAAATAAATCATACCTCTTGCGATATTAAATTGTCAGTAAATGGTGTTACCGTTTGTGAAGCTAAAGAAGTAGCAGATGTGTTTAATAACCATTTCTATCACTCAATAACTGAACTATATAATAGTAATTATAATTCAACAAACCACTCTAATTATTCAAATATAAGCTATAATCCATCCAGCATGTTCTTAACACCTGTTGATGAATCTGAAATTATAAGCATTGTAATGAGTTTAAAAACATCATATTCTTCTGGAGTTGATGAATTTAGTACTTTCTTATTAAAAAAATGTATTAACCACATTGCTACACCTTTAGTATATTTAATAAATGAGTCATTCGCAGAAGGTATTTTTCCAGAAGTTCTTAAAATTTGTAAAATATATCCATTACATAAGAAGGGTATCAGAGAAAATGTGACTAATTACAGACCAATAACATTGCTATCACCCTTTTCTAAATTAATGGAGAAATTATTTATTAGTCGGCTGCTTAAGTTCTTAAACACACATGATATTTTATCGTCAATTCAACATGGTTTCAGAGAGAATCGCTCCACATCTACAGCTTTGTACAGTTTTCTAAATTACGTACATGAGTGTCTTGATAAAAGTGAATATGTTATTGGTCTGTTCTTAGATTTAAGTAAAGCCTTTGACACAATTAACCATAATGCTTTACTCCACAAAATGGAAGCATACGGCCTGAGGGGAAATGTTTTAAATTGGCTGAAATCATATTTAACAAATAGAAAGCAAACAGTTGTAATTAATAATGTACAGTCTGATTACCATACCTCCTTGTACGGTATTCCACAGGGGTCAAATTTGGGACCAATACTGTTCATTTTGTTCGTAAACGATTTTGTACTAAACACCGATTTTACAAAAATAATTATGTATGCCGATGATACATCAATAGTAAATAATAACGCTAACTACGACTATTTAGTACAAGATACAAATACGAAACTACTTCAAATATCTAAATGGTTCCGAGATAATTTTCTCATATTAAACAGAGAAAAATCCGAATTTCTCTCTTTTTCTTATAAAAACAAAAATAAAGATATCAGTGTGTTATTAAAAATTAATGATAAATCAATTGAAGAAGTTTGCGACACTAATTTACTAGGTATGCAAATCAATAAATGTTTGAATTGGGATTCCCAAATAGACACTATTTGCAAAAAACTTGCCACTGTTTGCTTCGCCCTTCGTAAATTAAGGATCTTAGTTCATATTTCTGTTCTAAAAACCTATTACTTTGCACACGGTCACTCAATTTTAAACTATGGTATTCTGTGTTGGGGAACCAGTGCACATTGTGAGCGAGTTTTTAAAATGCAAAAGAAAGCCGTCAGAATTATGTTAAATGCGCCGCACAATGCGCACTGCAAACCCATATTTAAAGATTTAGGAATATTACCTCTGCCTTGTTTATATATCTTACATGCTTGCTGCTTAATAAGACAATTTAATTTAAACATCACAACGCAAGGTGATATTCATAATTACAATACAAGGCAAAATTCACTCATCCGACCGCCATCGCACAGACATGCCAAATTTAAATCTAATCCTTATTACATATCTATAATTTTGTATAACAAGTTACCTGAAAAAATAAAAAACGCAACAGATTTTAAATTGTTTAAAAAAAAATTAAAATTATTTTTAATGGAAAATATATTTTACTCTGTAAATGAATATCTTAATAGCTGATATAGTTACATTATATTGTTTTTCTAATTGTATAATTTCTTGTAATGACTTTTCCTATACTGTATGGTCCAGAGGAATAATAAAGTATTATTATTATTATTATTATTGGAATATTCCAAAACTAGTTAAATTTAGTATTTAAGACTTTTATATAAAGAGAAGCAATATTAAATTTTAGCTAAAATTGATAAACCGGAAGTGATACTTTATTTGAAGCTCTGAACAGATTTTCGTGAAAAATAAATTTATACAATCCAAAACTTTTCAAATTTGGTATGTAAGACTTTTATATTAATGAGAACGACATACTAGATGTTTTCTAAAATTGATAAAGTACTTTACAGGAAGCTATAAACAGTTTTTTTTTTGAAAAAATATATTACAACCAGAACCTTCGTCACCGCGGTTAAGTTACGGAATATACTATTAGTTATGCTGAAAACTGTATTAAGTTCCATTCCATATAATTATGGTTCTATTTACTATTTTCATTTTAAAACGTTACTATTATTAATTTGAAATTAGTTCTTTGACAGTGCCATTTATCTGTCAGTTACATACATTATACATTTGACTGCATTTGACATATAAACTATCTAATCAAGGAGTTGTGTTTGTATTAATGAAAACCCATAGATTTTGAGCTTCAAGTAAAGTGCCATTACCGGTTATCTGATTTACACCAAAATCTAAAGTCTTCTTTTCATATTTTCAAAATTTTCTGAATGATAGTATTTGAATTAGAGTGTAAACAGGAACCCACACACACATACACACAGGCACGCACACGTGCACGCACGCACACGCACACAACCCACGCCCGCGCCCACGCGCACGCAGAAACACACACTCACACACACACACAAACACACACACACACACACACACACACACACACACACACACACACACACACACACACACACACACAAACACACACTCACAGACATCATCGTGAAAATGTTAAAATTGGATTCTACGGACCTTAAAACGTGGTGATCTACTAAAATCTCGATATGCTATTTTTAACACGATCCCTATACCTCCCTCACCAAGGGTTAACAAAACTTGATCTTTAATATTACTATTGTCATGATAGTTCAATTCCATGGATAATAATACTACATCTGTTTTTCTAAAATTAATAAGCCCGTTTAACGCAATGAAAATCTATTTTAGCATGTTCAACGCCTGTCCCGCTTTTCCTGTTACATCTCGGTAGGGATCCCTTAGAAACACTATGATCACAGTATAGCTACAAATATCATTTCGGGGTCTCTATTCTGAAACTTTTTTGATATGATAAGTGATGTTTTTTGGACAGCCATCTAGAGGCAAAAGTCGGAGAAGCTTGTCTTCTTGGAATTTTATCCCTTTATATCACCTGTCTTTATTACCTCACCTGGCTAAGGGGTGGTGTTAGCGTCTATCACATTCTCGAGTTGGCGGCATCGCAGACGTTTATGAACTGTCATTAGAAATAGCGCTGTGTTGTAATGTTAGTTATTTGGACTTTTTATTATTTAAATTTTAATTGTTGCATTTGCAGGTGAGTCAAAAGTTAGTTTTCTTATTATAAATTAATATTGCAGTAGGTGAAATAAATAATATTTATAATATAGTGGAAAAATTATTTGCATTTATACACTAAATTTTTAATCACAAATCTATCGAAATAATAAAATTATGACGATGAGTATTGTAATAACATTTTATATGTAATTGTTAAATAATTATATTAAGATAACATAACATGGAATTATAGCAAACGAAGTTCGGCTCGAACAAATTACTAGAAAATGTTATTTACTTACGAATATTTAAAAACAAATATTCCGACCCTTTAAACAATACTAATAACGTATATTTATTTAAACAATAATAATAATAATAATAATAATAATAATAATAATAATAATAATAAATTCTCTTGATGTGTACCACAAATATAAAGTAAATATAGAAATAATAAAATAAAACACATAAATAATAGTACATTAAAACACAAGTATCATAAGGCAATCTGTTAACGTACGAGTCCAAGTTTGGAAAACGAGCCGCCAGGCGAGTTTTACAAAGGACGAGTGCGTTAGCATGCCTTATGATACATGTTTTTTTATACTATTTTTTCTATTGAGGTAATTTTACAATTAGATTTTTTAAAAAAAGGACTTGTCAAAAGTATGAGTTGGTGTTTTTTTATCAGTTATGTTGGTAGCGCTTCCCGCTAAAAATTGAAATTTCACATTTTGACAGTTTGTGTATCTTGTGATTTTGTCTGATTGTTTACATTAAAACATTGTATCAAGCATTATACAATTATGAAAGAGGAATACCAATACATACAATGAACTCCAAGGTTTATTAATGAACCATCCTGATTTGAGATATCGGTGGTTCGTGTTGGTTACTATCATAAATAAAACTTGAATATGGGATTGAAGGACGTTATGTTGACCATCGAGCCTTTTTATTGAGAAAACAACATATAAATAAAACTCTTTAAATAATGAAATACTTTAATGAACAATTTATTATTTATTAATTACTTTCCACTATTTTGCCAACACTCACTGCACAGATAACGGCAACAGCTGTTCTTACACTTTTTAATACAAAACATATATGGCATATATTCGATAGTTCGCCACAACGTGGAACTGGAAATCATGGATTAAAACGTCAACTTTTCATATTTGTTTGCTAGTAGCCGCCACAAATTGAGTAGACAGTGTCAACATTTTCAAGTAACGTACATTATACATTTCATAACCTGCATGGAATAACAATACATTCAATTCAAAATTGCACTACCATAAATGTAAATTGTAATAAATAAAACTTACCGTTTTAATTATTTTGACAAAGTAAACCTGAGCGCATTGTTTCTTGTTTCATAATTTGTTAGTTGAAATGTTGAAATTTTAACTTCACAGATTCTTATTCTTTCTTAACTAATACAGCTATAGCTATAAATTTCTTTTCTTTCTAGTCTTATCACCTAGAGAAAGGATAAAAATCCTCAATTAGAAATAATATTTTAACACAAACAATTTACCATTTTGAGGTTATCTGTCAGTTATGAAAGCATGACTACCACCCCTAGAATACAAAAGGCGCCAAAAACAGTACGTTTATAGATTTTCTAAACGTCGTGTTTTCAGTGAAAAACAGTGCTTTTATAGAAACATAAGAACACCGAAATAGAAAAATATATTTTTCTATTTCGGTGTTCTTATGTTTCTATAAAAGCACTGTTTATCACTGAAAACACGACGTTTATAGAAAATCTATAAACGTACTGTTTTTGGCGCCTTTCATGTTCTAGAGGTGGTAGTCATGTTTTCATAACTGACAGATAACCTCAAAATGGTAAATTATTTGTGTTGAAATATTATTTCTAATTGTGGATTTTTATCCTTTCTCTAGGTGATAGGACTAGAAAGAAAATAAATTTATAGCTATAGCTGTGTTAGTTAAGAAAGAATAAGAATCTGGGAAGTTAAAATTTCAACTAAAAAATTATGAAACAAGACACAATGCGCTCAGGTTTACTTTGTCAAAATAATTAAAACGGTAAGTTTTATTTATTACAATTTAAATTTATGGTAATGCAATTTTGAATTGAATGTATTGTTATTCCAGGCAGGTTACGAAATGTATGATGCACGTTACTTGAAAATGTTGACACTGTCTACTCAATTTGTGGCGGCTACTAGCAAACAAATATGAAAAGTTGACGTTTTAATCCATGATTTCCAGTTCTACGTTGTGGCGAACTATCGAATATATGCCATATTATGTTTTGTATTAAAAATTGTAAGAACAGCTGTTGCCGTTATCTGTGCAACTGTGTAGTGATTGTTGACAAAACGGTGGAAAGTAAAAGTCTAAATCAATAAATTGTTCATTAAAGTATTTCATTATTTAAAGAGTTTTATTTATATGTTGTTTTCTCAATAAAAAGGCATGATGGTCCACGTAACATCCTTCAATCCTATATTCAAGTTTTATTTATGATAATAACCAACACGAACTACCGATATATCAAATCAGGATGGTTCATTAATAAACCTTCGAGTTCATTGTATGTATTGGTTTTCCTCTTTCATAATTGTATAATGCTTGATACAATGTTTTAATGTAAACAATCAGACAAAATCACAAGATACACAAACTGTCAAAATGTGAAATTTCAATTTTTAGCGAGAAGCGCTACCAACATAACTTATAAAAAAGACACCAAATCATATTTTTGACAAGTCCTTTTTTAAAAAATCTAATTGTAAAATTACCTCAATAGAAAAAATAGTATAAAAAACATGTATCATAAGGCCTGTTGACGCACTCGTCCTTTGTAAAACTCGCCTGGCGGCTCGTTTTCCAAACTTGGGCTCGTACGTTAACAGATTGCCTTATGATACTTGTGTTTTAATGTACTATTTTAATCGATTTTGGTGTTATTCACCATCTTCAGAGAAATACAATAGGTACATGAAAAATTATAATTATAAATAAATATGAAATATTTGACATAAATAACAAATGATCAATACAACATATGTAATACAAAGTATAAAATTATTTAATTCCATAATTATATTATTTATTTAAATAAGTATATATTCAAAATGTACCATCAAGGAAAAGAAATATCTTTTAATTTAATAAATGAAGTAATATTAATAATTTTCAATACCTATACCATTATACCATTAATCTGGAAAAAATAATGAAATTTCAAAAGTGTATTATACAGATTTAAGGCCAACGAGTACTTGAGCGACCGAAGCGAAGAGCGGCGAAGAGAAGTTTTTTCATTCAATGTATTTTTCTCCAGCCCAGAATTTCTGCGAAAACGAAAAACAACTCAATTTGGGCATAAAATGTTTCTTCTGCGATAATTAGTACCATATTTAATTTTTAAATTTCAACCCACCTTCATCAATGTTACCTACACGCATTCAAGTTACTAGATTTCCCCCAACTGCCATATTACTTCAAGGAAAGTGTTTGTCGTCATCGAACATCATCGAACATCATATAGCTACTATATAGTAACTATTTTTCAATATAAAAATAACTTCCATATTTGCCATATTATACTTATTTAAAATAATAAAACATGGAAAAATACGTTACATTAAGATTTTTGAGGTTAGAGAAAAATATATGTACTGTATAAGTACCTGTAAAAATTATAACCATTTCTCAAATGATTTGCACAAATTGGAGCAGAACAACCCGTCAATGTAGATAATTTCTATTATTAATTATATTGTAACACTGATATTGAATGATTGAAGCGGCACCAAAATGGCGGACGAGTCAGCTGTAATTTATCTATACATAAACTTATAAGAAATGAACTTTTATTTCATAATTTACTGCGTTAATTTTGGCACCAATATGGTGGACGAGTCAGCTATGTATTATAGACCATCACATTAACTTAGTGAAAAGTTACACAATAGGCACCCGGTTCTCTAACAACTGTGGAAGTTGATTGGGAAATAAATATGCTATATAAGGGATATTTTTCGACACGCTATCATAGCGTTGTCATGGGATCTCACCCTTGGTACGATTATATTCACTATAAAATTTAATGTCGAAATTTTATTCTAGGATTAATAATGGATACAGTTTCAAACAATGAACAAACTATTGTGGAAATACAAACCAACATCAAAGGCAGGGGTAATACTTTCAACACGCATAATCATGCAGCAGAGAGACCAGAGTTAGAAGACTATAATTTTCCAAAACCAATAAATTCCTTCAAAGGCCGAGAGACTGAACTCAGACTACTCCATGATTGGCTGTTTAAGGATGACAAAAAAATGGCGGTAATTTGGGGCCTCCCTGGTTTCGGAAAGTCTGAACTCCTAAAACAATTTGCTTATAAGTACAAACATGAAAGTAAAATTAAATTCATTTGTTGGATAAATGCTAGCAACATAGTCGCCCTGCAAGATTCCTTGATGGACCTGATCAAATTACTAAAGCTATCTGATGTGAACGGTGTGGGAATTTTGATGGAGATAGTGTGCGAACAATATGAGAATAGAGGTACCCTGTTTGTGTTTGACGATGTGGATAGCCCTAAGAGTCTGCTGGATTGGAATACCCCGAACGGTTGTTGGACGCTGGTAAGCACTCAGTGGAGGCAATGGAGTCCAATATCGAATATTGAGTTAAGGTCCTTGGAGCGTCAGGCGGCCGTAGCCTTGTTAGAAGAATTAACGCAATTAACAGTGATTACCCATTCAGATCTCTGGACTCTAGCTGAGATGCTAGACCACGCACCACTCGCTCTTCATTTTGCTGCTGCCTACATTAGCCAACAGTTGGAACCAAATTATTTAAAACTCCTCATGTACATACAGGAACTCAAAAATAAAAATGATGTCTCGCTCGTCGAGAAGAAAGAGGAAGTCGAAACTTCTGAAGAGTTCGTTATACGTATACATGGGGTCATAAACTTTTTTTTTTATCAGGATTCATAGTCTCATCCAACAAAGTATGCTCTTCTACCACAATCACAATAAACCCAATTTATACGAGTACATTGAACAACTCTACATCTCGTGTTTAGAATATGTTCTAAAGGAGGATTATAATTCGCATTCATTATTTATTTTGAAACAAGCAGACAAGAATATTGAAATATTTAAAAAGCTTTATTATATACATAAGAAATCAATAACATATAAAAATCATAATAGTTTAGACGTTATTCCGACATCATGTTTATATTATAATTCTGTATATATTGCTATTGCCAATAGATCTTTTTTAGAAAGACTTGTTTTTGCTGGAGCTTTAGAATGTTTAACTTACATATTCGACCAATTAAAATTACCTAGAATGGTAGATGAATGTAGGGTAGATGTACACCATGTCATCAGAAAACATAAATTATTTTATTGTGCAATCGATTCTCAGGAAGCTAAAATAATAAAACTGTTGCTAGAATATACAGATGAAGATGTAATTTTCCGCGCTTCAAAATACTCAATTATTTCTTTAAATATAGACATTTTAAATGTTATACTAGAAAAATACGTGTTTTATACCAATGAGAATATTGTGAACCCCGAAAACCACATACCAGTCGCCATTCTAAGCTATTTCAAGAGGCGAGTCGACAAATTTGACATTACTTGTAAAGTGATGCGTACCCTTATGTTCAACGGTGTTTCTATCGATAACACAGACAATCAAGGCTGTTCTCTCCTGCACATGGTCATCGCATCCATCGAAAGAGCCATGCATCTCAAGATGGTGGAATTCATTATAAATGATCTAAAAATGGACGTGAACCAACAAACCACCGACGACCTAGGTGAAACGGCTCTGCATATCATCCTCAGCAGACGGGTGGACCAAGAAATAGACGATGAGTTCACAGGTAATGTGGTGGACATATTAATGGGACTTGGTGCTAGTGTTGATGTTGAAGATAAACGTGGAAGAACTCCTCTAAGTATAATTAAGGCAGAACAATTTCATTTTTTACTGCCAATATTAGAAAGTAATGGGATTCATATCGATCTAACTCAGTTTTTTTCAACCGGTGAAAATACAGATAATTGTTGGACCGAATGTTATATATTTCTACGAGTTTTGTTTATTTATTTATTAATAGTACTATTTTTTGAACTTACGGATACGTAAGTAGAAGATTTTTATTTGAAGAAATGATTAATGCAGCAATTCATGATTATTTTGAAAGCATTCCAAACGAAGATTTGTAGGGAGCCTTGTAACCCTTGCCTGACCAAAATCGGGTCACAACTGACCCAATGTCCGGTTTATTGTTAATAACTCTCTTAATACAAATATTACAAACAATTCCTCTTGAGAATTCTCCTAATAGTACATTAAAACACAAGTATCATAAGGCAATCTTTTAACGTACGAGTCCAAGTTTGGAAAACGAGCCGCCAGGCGAGTTTTACAAAGGACGAGTGCGTCAACAGGCCTTATGATACATGTTTTTTATATTATTTTTTCTATTGAGGTAATTTTACAATTAGATTTTTTTAAAAAGGACTTGTCAAAAATATGAGTTGGTGTCTTTTTTATCAGTTATGTTGGTAGCGCTTCCCGCTAAAAATTGAAATTTCACATTTTGACAGTTTGTGTATCTTGTGATTTTGTCTGATTGTTTACATTAAAACATTGTATCAAGCATTATACAATTATGAAAGAGGAAAACCAATACATACAATGAACTCTAAGGTTTATTAATGAACCATCCTGATTTGACATATCGGTGGTTCGTGTTGGTTATTATCAAAAATAAAACTTGAATATGGGGTTGAAGGACGTTTCGTGGACCATCAAGCCTTTTTATTGAGAAAACAACATATAAATAAAACTCTTTAAATAATGAAATACTTTAATGAACAATTTATTGATTTAGACTTTTACTTTCCACCATTTTGTCAACACTCACTGCTCAGTTGCACAGATAACGGCAACAGCTGTTCTTACATTTTTTACTACAAAACATATATGGCATATATTCGATAGTTCACCACAACGTGGAACTGGAAATCATGGATTAAAACGTCAACTTTTCATATTTGTTTGCTAGTAGCCGCCACAAATTGAGTAGACAGTGTCAACATTTTCAGTAACGTGCATCATACATTTCATAACATGCCTGGAATAACAATACATTCAATTCAAAATTGCTTTACCATAAATTTAAATTGTAATAAATAAAACTTATCGTTTTAATTATTTTGACAAAGTAAACCTGAGTGCATTGTTTCTTGTTTCATATTTTTTAGTTGAAATTTTAACTTCACAGATTCTTATTCTTTCTTAACTAACACAGCTATAGCTATAAATTTCTTTTCTTTCTATTCCTATCACCTAGAGAAAGGATAAAAATCCACAATTAGAAGTAATATTTCAACACGAACAATTTATCATTTTGAGGTTATCTGTCAGTTATGAAAGCATGACTACCATCTCTAGAACATGAAAGGCGCCAAAAACAGTACGTTTATAGATCTTCTAAACGTCGTGTTTTCAGTGATAAACAGTGCTTTTATAGACTCATAAGAACACCAAAATAGAAAAAATATATTAATATTTTGTTATATATAATTTTCGTTTATAGAAGCTTAAAAAGTATTCAGTTATTTAACTTTTTTTAATTGGGTCTACGATGACCCGTTTTTTGGTATTCGATGTTGTCATATAATAATCATAGTAAAATAAAGAAATAATTTGTTTATATTGCTCAAGGATGGAGATAGAGAGTAAAGTCTGAAATATATTGTTTACTTATATTGCATTAATAATTTAAGATAATGTTTATTTAGATTAAAATGAATTGTATGTTTTATTTTATAATTATCTATGTTTTCTTTTAATATTAAGATTAATTATTTAAAAAAATACGAATTTGCATAATTATTAATAAAGGAAGTTTAATAAATATAATAATAGTAAAACATTAATAAATATTGTCATATTAATAATAAAATAAGGCAAAAAATCTGATGTGGCAATGGTAATGTACCTTCCGTCAGTTCTATGTATTTTGTACAAATGTCATACAGAAAGTTCCTTGCAAAAGATTCTATTTCTTGTACATTACCTTAACGCAGATCCTATATTTCTAGGAAAATTATATCACAAACATACTGTCAACTGCACTTGTCACTGACACCTTTTAATCAGAATTTTTTTAATATAGCAGCTGTTTCCAGAATTATAGCATAGCTGGCTAATATATATATATATATATATATATATATATATATATATATATATATATATATATATATATATATATATATATATATATATGATGTCTGTATGTGTCTGTATGTGTGTGTGTGTGTGTGTGTGTGTGTGTGTGTGTGTGTGTGTGTGTGTGTATGTGTGTGTGTGTGTGTGTGTGCGTGTGTGTGTGTGCGTGTGCGTGTGCGTGTGCGTGTGCGTGTGCGTGTGCGTGTGCGTGTGCGTGTGCGTGTGCGTGTGCGTGTGCGTGTGCGTGTGCGTGTGCGTGTGCGTGTGCGTGTGCGTGTGCGTGTGCGTGTGCGTGTGCGTGTGCGTGTGCGTGTGCGTGTGTGTGTGTGTGTGTCTGTGTGTGACAAAATTTTCTAACGCGATAACTCTAATACTACAATTCCAAAAATTTTAATTCTTTTGTATTCCTCTTCGTTACATCCATGTGAAGAGCTGATTAGATTTTGGTTATAATTGGTCAACCAGAAGTACCCTCAGTTGAAGATTTTAACAGTTTTTCTTGAAAAAACGATGTTAAATATCATTTTTTCACATTTAATGTTATTATAAATATTAAAGAGTGTTTTATTCTCTCTACGATTTGAATGCATTTTATAAATCATATTAAATGGACATAGAGTTAAAAAATTATAAAGAAATTAAATATCATATACAGGGTGGGGCAGAAAAACCTATCCGATTTCAAATCCCTTTTTCCCAGAAGAGGGAGCAGGTAGAGTAGTGGGGTAAAAACCGTTAGAAAGCCGGTTTTATGCCATTTGTCAGTAGTCAACATGCCTTGGTCTGGTGAACATCGTGCTTTTGTTATTGAGCGGTTTATCGAATGCGGCGGTTCGATAATTGCTACACAACGTGCTTTTCGAATTCATTTCGGACTCGGGCGTCATGATCCTGTTCCACATCACGCTACGATTAAAGTGTGGGTGTCAAATTTTAGACAGACGAGTTCAGCATTGAAAAAGAAGTCGCCTGGACGTCCCAGGACAGCAACAGGACCTGAAAACGTGGCCAATGTGAGAGCCGCGATTGAACGTTCCCCGCGTCGTTCGGCGCGAAAACATTCGCTCGCTTTGGCGATTTCCAACCGCAGTATTCGGCGCATTTTGCACCGGGACCTCAAAATGCATCCCTACAAAATGGTTGTTGCACAGGAATTAAGTGAAAGGGATTTTGAAACCCGTACGAACCTGTGTCGCGATCTCCGAGAACTCCCAAACGACGATGTTGTGCTCTTCACGGACGAAGCCCATTTTCACCTTTGTGGTGCCGTTAACAGGCAGAATTTTCGATATTGGAGTGACGAAAATCCTCGAGAAATCCATCAGGAACCCCTCCATAGCCCAAAAGTGACTGTGTGGTGTGCTCTTTCCCGCCTAGGCGTCTGGGGGCCTTACTTTTTTGAAGAAAATGGGCAAACCGTAACGGTCAACAGCGAGCGCTATTGTTTCATGCTGGAAAATTTTCTTAGACCCAAAATGGAAGAAAATGGCGTGGAAAATGTGTGGTTTCAACAGGATGGTGCAACCGCCCACACATCGCGACGATCAATGGACATTCTCAGGGAACTGTTTCCCGGTCGCCTCATTTCCCTGAGAGGTGATCTTGGCTGGCCGCTGCGCTCACCGGATCTCACTCCATGTGACTTCTTCCTTTGGGGTTACCTCAAATCGAAGGTTTACCAGCATCGACCAAGGACCCTTCTTGCTTTACGAAGGGAAATTGCTCGGGCAATTGAAGAAATTCCTGTGGAAATGACGGTGAAAGTCATGGAAAGCTACCGCGAGCGCCTATATCAGTGTATCCGCTCCCAAGGACGACATTTGAGTGATGTGCTTTTCAAAACTTAAATTTAAAAATGGCATAAAATTTGCGATATGTTAATAAAAAAATTTTTTGACAAGTTGAGTGGTTTTAATTTTATAACGTTTTGAAATCGGATAGGTTTTTCTGCCCCACCCTGTATATTAGTCAGCTTTGCTATAACTCTGGAAACAGCTGCTACATTAAGAAAATTCTGATTGAAAGGTGTCAGTGTCAAGTGCAGTTGACAGTATGTTTATGTTATAATTTTACTGGAAATATAAGATTTTTTGTTAGAAACTTTCTGTATGGAATTTGTATAAAATACATACAACTGCCTTAAGGTAATGTACAAGAAATAGAATCTTTTGCAAGGAACTTTCTGTATGACATTTATACAAAATACATAGAACTGACGGAAGGTAATGTGCTGCCCACATCAGATTTTTTAACTCTATATTCATTTAATATGAAGTATAAAATGCATTCAAATCGTATAAGAGAATAAAATATTCTTTAATATTTATAATAACATTAAATGTAAAAAAAATGATATTTAATATCGTTTTTCAAGAAAAACTGTTAAATTCTTCAAATGAGGATACTTCCGGTGTACCAATTATAACCAAAATCTAATCAGCTCCTCACATGGATGTAACGAAGAGAAATACGAAGGAATTATAATTTTTGGAATTGTAGTATTAGAGTTATCACATTAGAAAATTTTGTCACACACAGACACTCTCTCTCTCTCTCTCTCTCACACACACACACACACATACACACGCACGCACGCACGCACGCACGCACGCACGCACGCACACACACACACACACACACACACACACACACACACACATCATCGTAAAAATAGTAAAATCGTATTCTAGGGACTCTAAAACGTGCTTATTGATTAAAATTCATAATCGAATTTTTTGACCAAAGACAATACCTTTCTCCCTAAAGGTGACGGAAGGTAATTTTTTTTAAAGTGATAAAATAAGTTTGGCTGTATACTTTTGCACGCAACTGTATATCATTTTATCCTGTTTTCCTGTTACAGTGATTACGGTCGCAACACATATATCAGTCCGATTTTCCTTCAAACTCGACAATACTTATCAGTCACAGTTATGTAATGAGAAGTGAAAATTGTGAAAAAATCAGAATTATCGTGTTCAGTTCATTGTAAGTACACATATTGTTGTATTGAAATCAAGCAAACTAACTTTTTATAAATAAATTATTAATTGAGAATTATACCGAGGGTCTACTTTTTATGGACAACATGAAATACAATAGTAAAATTTTCATATGGCTGTAAATTAAGTCATATAATTTTTTTTAAAAGTGTAAATACAAAAAATGTTCAGAATTAAAAACTGCATCTAATAAGTCCAAAATTGTTGTTTACTTTCGTTTCGTTCGTGGAAAAAAAGACAAAATATATTTTTTATTTATAGCTATTTACCACCAGACTACCATGCTAGAAGAAATAGAAGAAAACTATAATATTTTTCATAACGAGCCTGTTGTAGTTAGTATTTGACATTTCTTGTCAAATTTTGTATTTGTGATAACCAAGGTGAAAACAAACCAGCAATTTGTATTTCCAGAGCAGGAGTAGAAAAAGGTATTTTTTCCGATTGACATTAGAAGTGCGATTTTTTGACTGCTGTCTGTAAAATGTCACTTTTACTGCCTAGGCAGTAAAAATATTTTTAATGCCTATTACATAGCAACCGCTATACAAACGTATAGCAACCGTTTAACAAACGCATAACAACATAATTTTATGGCGATAACTTTCAAAATATGTATTAAAAATAATCACTAAATTAATATTAATTTTCAATCGGCAAAAAAACGAGTTCACTAAACAGATTTACAGCTTCGGCAGCATTCATGTTGCTGTAAATCCAATATTTTAGTGCCTAGTTAAACAAATTATTAATTAAATGTCAATTTGAAACGAGATATTGTCAAAAACGTTGTCTAAAGAAATCAAAGCTTTTCTTCTGAAATCTTATTTTAGAAATTGAAATAAATTAGAAAACGGCAAATGGCAATATACTGTATTCATTATATTTTGTCCTTAAAATTACATTTCAAGATCAATTTTGACAACATGACTTTAGAATTGAATAATGATCAGACATACGTTTGCCCGTTCATAGCCTACTCCGAATTAGTTTTTTTAACACACTGTATTTATACAAGATGTCTTGAAAATAGGGGGACATGGCTTAACCACAGATTCCTGAGCCCAAAATAAGACGATTTAGCTTCAAAGTCCTTAAAAAAATTAATTTTGCTTATAATAACAAAACGCTTTGTTCGATTTGAATGAAATTTGGTATGATAATAATCCATATGGATATAGTTCATCTTTTAAGATGGTATTTGTTATTGTTGGTGAGCCGCTAGCGTATTAAACTTGGGTGTCACGACCATGATTAGACCATAACTTTTTAATAGCAACGTCAATAACGTAAAATAATTGTTTTTCAGAAAGATAAGTTCAATAGTAAACTTTTCTGTCTTTGCATAAGTTGTGATATCTGTAACGATTTAGACAGAAGAAAATAAAACGTTAGTGACTAAGTGACTGCACCGTGTAATTTTTAAAATAAATTTTATCTAGCTGTCTATCCAAATGTCAAACAACGACTTTTTAATGACAGTGATAATGGTTTATGGGTTGTCAAAAATTTCCTTGCCATATTTTAAAACTAGTAACATATCCCTTTGTTCGGCCTAAATATTTTAATGCCATTATTATAATAAAACAACTGTCTACATCGTTATGATATCACAAATTACGCAGAGATAGAAAAGTTTTCTATTGAATGTATCTTTCTGAAAAACAATAATCTTACATTATTGACGCTGCCATTAAAAAGTTATGGTCTAATCATGGTCGTGACACCCAAGTTTTATACACTAGTGGCTCACTAACAATAACAAATACCATCTTAAAAAATGAACTATATTCATATGCATTATCATACCTAATAGGGTATTCTTACATATTTTTTAATTTATTTTTCTTAAAGAACAGTTATATCTAAGAGTACCTGTGAAAACCCGAGTTAAAAACTCCTTTTAATAAGCGAGATATTAATTTTTAAAATTTGATTTTGTTGTGTCACGTGATAGTGACGTAGTAGTTATACAGTACCAGCGGTGTACTATCAGTGGTTCATGCGGCGTCTTATCACATTCGAACATGGAGTAGGGATTTCAACTAGTTTCCCATTGGAAGGTCATCTAGTACATCAGCAAAATTTAAATGCTTTATATCTTTTGTAACAATTAATTTATAATACGATTTTTTGTTTTTTCCCTGTTGTTTACCTATCAACACTAATATTTTTAATAAATTTTTAATATTGGTAGTCCTCAGAGAATACCCTATTTCATTCAAATCGAACAAAACGTTTCGTTATTATAAGCAGAATTATTTTTTATTAAAAGGACTTTGAAGCAGAATACTGGCTAAACGGTGCACTTTCATATGAAGGCAAGTTTAGCTAAATCGTCTTATTTTGGGCTCAGAAATCTGTGGTTAAGCCATGTCCCTCTATTTCCAAGACACCCTATATATAAATGTTGAAATTTTATTCTAGGGATAATAATGGGTACAGTCTCAAACAATGAACAAACTATTGTGGATATACAATACAACATCCAAGGCAGTAGAAATACTTTCAACATTCATAATCCTGCAGCACAAAGGCCAGAGTTAGAAGACTATAATTTTCCGAAACCAATAAATTCCTTCACAGGCCGAGCGAATGAACTCAGACTACTCCATGATTGGCTGTTTAAGGATAACAACAAAATGGCGGTAATTTGGGGCCTACCTGGTTTCGGAAAGTCTGAACTCCTAAAACAATTTGCTCAGAAGTACAAACATGAAAGTAAAATTAAATTCATTTGTTGGATAAATGCTAGCAACATAGTTTCCCTGCAAGATTCCTTGAAAGACCTAACCAAAATACTAAAGCTATCCGATGTGAACGGTCTAAGAGTTTTGATGGACATAGTGAGTGAACGATATGAGAATAGCGGCACCCTGTTTGTGTTTGACGATGTGGATAACCCTAATAGTCTGTTGGATTGGAATACGCCGAACGGTTGTTGGACGCTGGTAAGCAGTGAGTGTGGCGAATGGAGTCCAATATTAAGTATTGAGTTAAGGTCCTTGGAGCGCCAGGTGGCCGTAGCCTTATTAGAAGAATTAGCGCAATTAACCGTGACTTCTAATTTAGTCCTCTGGACTCTGGATAGTCTGGCTGAAATGTTGGACCACGCACCACTCGCACTTCATCTAGCTGCTGCCTACATTAGCCAACAATTGGAACCAACTTATTTAAAACTTCTCCTGTACATACAGGAACTCAAAAGTAAAAATGATGTCACGGTTGAGTACAAAGAGGAACTGGAAACTTTTCCTGGAGAGGTCGTTAATAAACCAGTGCCTCCCTTTTTACATCAAGCCATAAACTTGTCTCTAAAGAAAATCGGAAATATCAATACGTTTCACTCAAACCTAGCGCTAGATATTCTAAATATTTTAGCTTATTTGAATCCACATCAAATACTAGAAAAATCGCTACTTAAATTTTCTTTCATTAAAGATAAACTGAATCATGAAGAAAATGAAGAAAAACAAGAACAAGCAGTACGGAGGGCATTGAACGAGTTGCAAAGATATTCATTTGTTCACCTGGAGGATGGATTTGTCAGGATTCATGGTCTCGTCCAACAAACTATTCTCTTCTCTCACAATTACAATGAAAAGACTAAAGATATCTACACGTCGTGTTTAGCATATGATCTAAATGAGGATTATAGTTCGCATTCTTTAACAATTTTGAAACAAGCAGACAAGAATCTTGAAATATTCAAAAAGTTTTATTCTTCTTCTAATGAGAATAAAATAATATGTGAATATAAACATTGGTTAGACGTTATAGGGATATTATATTCATATTATCCCAAGTCTGTACAAAATGAGAAAGTTTTTTATTATAACATTTTATCAGAAGATTATATTGTTGAACAGTGTACTGTTAGTAGATCTTTTTTACAAAGACTTGTTATTGCTGGATCTTCAGAATGTTTAACTTACATATTCGACCAATTAAAATTACCTAGAATGGTAGAGGATTGCAGGGTAGATGTACACCTTGTCATCAGAAAACACGAATTATTTTACAGTGCATTCGATTCTCAGCAACCTAAAATAATAAAACTGTTGCTAGAATATACAGATGATGTAATATTTCTCACTTTAAACTACTCAATTTATTGTTTAAATTTAGACATTTTAAATGTTATACTAGAAAACTCTTCAGAGGAGAACATTGTGAACCGCGGTCATGACGTGTGGTATTCATGCATCTGCTTCGCCATCATAAGCTATTTCACGAGACGAGTCGACACATTTGACATTGCATGTAGAGTGATGCGCACCCTAGTCGGCCACGGTGCTTCTGTCTATAACGTAGATAGTCAAGGCTGCTCTCTCCTGCATATAGCCATCCAATGGATTGGAAGACCCATGCATCTCAAGGTCGTGGAGTTCATTATAAATGAGCTAAAAGTGGATGTGAACACACAGACCACCGACGGCTTAACGGCTCTGCATGACATCCTCTACTTACGAGTGGACCAAGGGATAGACGATGAGTTTACAAGTAAAGTTGTGGACGTACTGATGGGACTTGGTGCTAGTGTTTATGTTGAGGATAAATGTGGAACGACTCCTCTAGATATAATTAAGGAAAACGAATTTCATTTTTTGCTGCCAATATTAGAAAGTAATGGGACACATATCGATCTAACTCAGTTTTTCTCAACCGGTAAAATTACAGATAATTTTTCGCGGACCAATTGTTATATATATCTACAAATTATATTTATTTATTTATTTATAGTACTAATTTATGTTATATTATTTGTCTTTTATTTCAAATTTTAATGGTAGAAAGTTTTTATTTGAAGAAATGGTTAATGCAGCAATTCATGACTACTTTAAAAGCATTCCAAAAGAAGATTGGTTGGGAGCTCTTTAGAAGTGGAAGGAAACAATAAAAAATGGTGAAGTGTATTCAGTGGCGTAACAATGCAGCCATGGGCCTGATCCCATACACACTAAGAAATTCCGTGTTAAATTTTACACTAAATGTGGTCTATATAGGTCCACCAGCTGTAGTGTAGAATTTACCAAATCGACATTTGGTAATAAACAACACCGAGATATGTGTTAATAATTAACACTATATATTTCGTAGATACTACTACACCGTGTAGTTTTTTTAACACTTAAATGAGTTATTTTAACCAAATAACTGCGGTTATTAGTACACATTATAGTGTTATTTTTAACTTAGTTTAGTGAAAAAATATACCTATTTGTGGTGTACATTTTCAACAAGCTAGTGTTTATTTTCATAAGTAAATGTGATTATTAGTGCAATTAATAGTGGGTTTCTTTAACTAATTTTAGTGTATAAATATACCTATTTGTAGTGTATATTTTCATCAATTTCGTGTTTATATACACTGATTACATTGTACAATAGTACTCATTTTTTATTTTTCTACACAATATTTGTATTTTATTACCAAAAAGTGTGTATTTTTAATAAATATTTACCAATATTAGTATAAATCTGTAAATGTTATACACGATATCGAGTGAATAGGTAGGTATGATATATAAAAAATACGTACATACTTCCATTAAAAAATTGATTGTACATAAAAACAACATATTTTATATAAACACTTGTATTTAATTAATTAATTATTACATTATAAATGCAGACACTATTGTTAAGGTTCATTCACAAATCGAAACTATAGTTTTATGTTTTAGTTTTAAATTTTAAGCAAATTGGTCTACTTTCTTGTCCAGTTTCTTCCACTTCCATTATTTAATATTGTAAAACTCTAGCAACAACTGAAGAATCTATACTTCCGACCACGACGAAAAATGCGAAAAGAATAAACTGTTGTATAGATTTACACTTACTATTGTATAGAAATACACCAAGTAGTGTACTTTGTACACCGATATTTTAGATATACACATAAGAGCGTACTTTTTACACCGATATTTCAAATATCCACAAAGTACTGTACTTTCTACACTGATTTTTTAGATATACATAAAGTAGTGCTTTTTCTACACATTATGTTTTGAAATTACTACAGACAGTGTAGTTTTTAGAAATACACTACACAGTGTATTTTTAACAAATATGCTGTAGTAAACTGTACAAAAATTAGTGCAAAAATTAAGAATTTTTACCCACAAGAGTGTTTAAAACTAGTCTTAATAAATATAATACACCTTACAGTGTTAATTTAATATGTCGTAGAAAATTTTACACAGATATAAAATTACCAACTTAATTTTTTACGCTAACTTTTATAGTACCAATTTCAATGTCGAATTCTACACAAAACAAGTTTACCACGTTATATTTTAAGTTTACACGGTTCAAATTTCTAAGTGTGTAATAGGACACTTAAGAAAAATATGTACTTTTTAAATAAAATTTAATTAAAAAACAAAAAATATTACAAAAAATAAACATGAAATCAAGACAATATTGTTACGTTTATGTCAACAGCTTTTACTGATTCCTTTTTTTGCCAAAAGTTGATATTAGCGTTTTCGGCGGTATCAGTGCGTATTTAATGCACTGTGTGACGTAAATGCATGGAATCAGTTTCGAGTCTAACTAGTCTAATGCAAGTTTAAGTTGAAAACGAGACCATAAATGAGTGCAAGTCTGAGAGGCTGTTAGTTTTGGCGCGTTTTTCAAAATTATCTATGAATTTCTAGAAAGTACTCCTTTGTACCTGAAAAGTATCTTTGAACCGAAAACGAAAAAAAAATTTTCTACTCCCACTTGCAAAACTTATCATTTCTTCACAATCTGCAGAATGGATATGTAGGCAATACTAGTTAACTGAACGGATTTAATTTCATATCCATTCTAGGATGGATATGAAATCCACGAATCACAAATCTCGAAGTCATGTAACTTAGGCAACTGTCTATTCATTTATTACAAGATTACGAAAAAGAACGATACAAATGTCACATTTGACATTTCAATGTTATCATTTCGATGGAAATATTTTCTGTATAAAAACAGAATTGAATAATTTAATAACAATTTACTGAATTATATTATGAATTAGTTGTAAGTATTGAAAAATAACGTATAAAAAATAAGAATCAGAACGGTATGAAATGTCACATTGCCAAGTCAAGGTTATGCTTTAGATTTGGCAATAAAAAATCGTAAGTAGTATGTAAAAGTATTGTATACTTATAAAATAAAATATTATTTTAATAACAAATGTCATTAAGAAAACCTAGGAAGACAAGTACATAAAATGATAAAAATTAATAATGTTCAATAAAATTTCAAATTTCTATAGTTCGTATTTTCCTTCTTTTCGTTAGTCGTAGAAAAAGTATGCTGTACAACTCGAGTGGAATGTCCATATCGCCTTCGGATGATTGAACACTCCGCCTACGGCGTCGTGCTCAAACTTCATCCTCATGCGATATGGACATCATATCCATTCTTGTTGTACAAACTACTATTATTTCAAATACTCACATGAGTTTACATTCTTACATTTTTATTTGTATATTTATGTACAACATAAATTTTTATTATTTGATTTAATAACTCTTCATCACTATTTGCCTTTGTAGAACTTTCTAATAATTCCTGGCAATTGTCAATATGATTTTATTTTTAGAAGTCATATTATTTGCACTGATATTCGTGCACTTGCTCCTGTAGTCGGTGCACAGAAGTGCGCACTCTCTGCGAACTAAGTGTACTTTCACGACAAGCCGAAAACGCTACCACGAAGAAAGTGTAAACATGTAAGTATGATGAAAACAAACGAGAACTCAGTGCACGTTAGCGGGCACTGAAATCGGAAGCTGAATAGGCTATATATTAGATACATCTATTGTTCTGGCAATTTCGTATTCTATTAAAATAATAGATGTCTGATAATGATAATCGTTGTTGCCTTGTAGTGTCCCTTAAAAATTTTTTTACTAATTTTTATTTTGAAAAGGATCTTTCTGCTGAAAGAAGTAAGGTTATTTACAGTGGCGGCTTGTCAGGGTAGGCAGGTGAGGCAGTGCCGCATCAGAAAAGAAATAAAGCTGTAAATAATGTAAAGTAGTATGTAAATTAAATTTCAACTTATTCCATTAATGCTTGTCTTTATAAATATCAAAAGAATAATTTAAGCCACCACCATAACTAATCTGTAATGCAGTTCACCTAATTTAGAACGTTTGAAGCACATTTTGAAGTGCTTCTCGAAATTAGTAGTTTAATGCTTAATATTGCCTAATGTTTTTGATACGGTTTTCATTCATACGTGCGCGAGACAGCGCTGTTCGAGGCAGTGCTTCAAATACAAAATGCAATGAGTAGTTTAATGCTTAATATTGCCTAATGTTTTTGATACGGCTTTCATTCATACGTGCGCTAGACAGCGCTGTTCGAGGTAGTGCTTCAAATACAAAATGCAATGAGAGGATAAAAGATAGTTATTTTACTTTCCACACGGCCCTATAGTGGCCGAGACCGTACGTGAATACAATCAAACGCAACATGCTGACAAATTTTGTATATAAGTTCACGACATCTACTGTACATGTTGCAAGCCAGATTAAATAATATTAACGACATAAACATAACATAACCTGTCTAGCATTTTCATTATAATAGGCCGCGGTTTGCGACTTTGATACGTATAGCAGTAAGTATTTAATTCTTTTATTTTTCTCGTAGTTTCTATAGTTTACCTACGTAGGGTTTTTTATTTTGAATTTTAGTTGAAAAGAAAACAAGTGTAATGGCTTCGACTGAGACTTTAAAAGATAAGAACTTCTAATTAAATGATAATAATATAAGGAATAATTCTGAAGATATTATTTTTTTAATTAACAAAAATCCATTTCATCGACTGTCTTATGAAGATCAACTTTTTGCCAAAGAATTAAAACAAACAGACCATCTCTGCTTTGGTCTGATCTTAGTATATCATTAATAAATATTGAAGAAGGAGGCAAGATGCAACTAACACCTGCTATGATAAATATAACTGGCTTGTCGGCAGTAAAGTACTTAATGAATTATTTTGTTAGCCGTGCATACTTTTTATTAGTACTACTAACATACGTAAAGGTCACATTGCTTCAACTTGTAAATTAATACTTTTAAGGAAGCAAAATATTTCTACCGCAATTGATAGTTCAAGAAAAATTGAAATTCAAAATTTTAATTCGAAGGTGGAAGAAATGTTTTGGGGTTCGGCAATTTATTTTTGTACATGAAAGGGGAAAAACATGCAGCTGCACATACCTTAAAAAATATAACTTTTAATTATAAGGCATTTGACCTTGAATGAAAAAAATTTCGCCTGCGGCGCATTTTTACTCTAGATGCCATGCCTCACCAAAATTTTGATGCACGAGCCGCCACTTGTTATTTAATATATTTGGAACATGTGGCTCTATTAAAATAAAAATATTTTTTGACGTGCGTGCCGGGGCCTTTGAGGCACCGAGCCCGTGCTCCGCGGAACACCGGTAGTTACGCCACTGAGTGTATTATTGTTGAAGGAAACTACTAACATGAAATTGTAACATTATGAAAATGTGAAATCTTATGCAAAGTGGCGTGCTGCATTGAATATAGGCTCACGGAGTAAAGAGAGGAACATTTGCTCATTGCCGAGCCGATTATTAGAGTTGCTTCCGATCGCTTAAATGAAGCACTACGTTACATTGACATCTCCCCGCCCCCCTTCGCGCATATTAAGTTGTTTGTCATATTAGTATTGTCAAAGTATTTATATATAACCATAGTTATTTCAATATACTTATCCTTAAGAGGCTGCTGCTCGAAATGTGTCTTTTTCTCCATAGTCCTGTGACTTTATTATAAATAATAAATTATTGAAATTTGGCATGATGAATAATGAAGGTTGATTTTAGTTCGCGACAGAGGCTTTTTTTAAAAATAATTTAAAATAAATGAGTAATATAGTATTAAAATAGGTCAATTTGACGATATTTACTAATTTCGTAGCAGTGTGGAGACTGTATTATTGTACCGATTTCGTTCTGCTTTTGCACACTATATAAGCAAACCTGTAAAAAGTTCGCTACTGAGCTAAATTTGCATTATTGTTAATTATAACAAAATAAATTAAGTTTCAAATTCTTAATTTTAAAGTATATTTTTTTATGGTTTGGATTACGAAATTTTGAAATGTGACTTAATAAGTTATTAATATATGCTGTTTATAAAAGATTTCAATTTAGAAAATGATAATTTATTAATGTGTTATAATGTTATTACAATTTAAAATTAATTAAATTTTAGTGTGTAGTTTCCTTACTAGATGTCTCTCGCAGACAATTCACGGACGGGTACGTCCCAGTTTAACGTCTATTTTGTGATTGGTTTAGCATCCCCTTTTACTTCTTCCCATGCTTCCATCTCAGAAAGTAGCAAATGTTTTAGATTCTGCATTTATTTCAATTTGAAATATTTTCCAAAATATACAAGTGTTTACGATTTTCTTTTTTTTTAGGATGATACTACAGATCAAAAGAAAGCGAAAAACGTTAAAACACATGTACGGAAACGTTGCGTTATCGAGTTACAGCCCTTTGAAGATGCACCTCAACAGACACTTTTTTTAAATAATTTTGATACTAGTCGCACTAAAATTTTGAAACTTGGTATGAGGATACTACTTATTTAGGTACATGTTTATACATTCTTCTGTTTCTGTATATCAAGTTTTACATTGTTATTTTTTCATTTTTACCTCTCGCTAAGAGAGGTAGGTATTGGATTCATGCTAAAAATCGCATATCCAGATTTTAGTGAATAAGCACGTTTTAAGGTTCCTAGAATCCGATGATAATATTTTTTCGATGATGTCCGTATGTGTGTGTGGATGTTGGATCCACGATTTCTCAAATACAATACTTAAGACATTTTGAACTACGGATTCCTCAATCTACCAATAACTCCCACGTCACCGAGAATATTATCGGCAGATCGGTATTCTTAGCTACTATGAGAAAGAGAGCGAAGGGACTTGATTCGTAGAAAGAATTTTCATTGTGTTAGTGGCAGAGTTACAATGATATATGTCACCTTCAATCAATATGTACACATAGGTACTATAAATTCTGAGAATAATACACTTGACGCATTTAATCTTTACTAGAAAATGGTAATTGTAGTCAAAAAAATTAGATTCAATCTTGTGGTGGTTTACTGCATGGTATAATGATCAAAAAACATTTCCTGCTATAAGCTACAGGCAGATTTTTATTTAAATTTAATTTTAATTTAAAAAAAACATTATGGTTATTCTGTTTTACAGAAAAACGTCTATGATTTCGTTCTTTTAGCCTCTGAAATGTATAGCCGGAATGGTAATTCTGATTTTTAAATCGTTGTTGAGGAGTCATAAGGCTTGGACAGTGAACGTTGTAGCCTGTAGCGGTAGCCTGTCTCGCCCTTCAATATTTCGTAAATAGGGGTGTAACTCTGTAGAAGTGGGGGTATTTGCCGGCCCAACCCTCTGCCTTCTTCGTCTCCCACGTCGCGGGCAAGCTTACCTCACCGTGAAAGTAACAGCAGCCTCTTAAGTCTCATTCACAATTCGAAATTAGTACTTAGTGTTAGTAGTTATGGTTAGTGATTATAATTAGTGTTTATTGTTTGGTAAACAGCATTCACAATACATGAAATTAACTTATTCAGAATAACTATTTATGTTGGTAAAATAGTATATTGGATTCAAAAAAATTAATAGTTGGTGTAATTTAATATCTATTTCTTGTTTAGCGGATTTAACTATTATTTAATATTTTTCATTTTTGTTGTATAAAAAAGTTGTATTGCATACGAACTACAAAACTGATATGTATTTGTAGGTACAAAATGTTTATTTATGACCTACCTGCTAATAAAGTCAGTATGAAATTCTACTTCAATTTAGCACAGACGTAATTTATTTCTCTTAAAAATAACTGTCAACCTCAAACCTTAACAAATGTCATAACATCTTTTCTTTTCTACAATATATCTATTTCATTCTATTCTGTTTTGTGATTGGCTATTCTTCTGTTAACTACTAACAATAAGTTTGAAGCTTACAAACTCTTGCGCTAACTGAAATTAGCGCAGGCCTACGCTGCGCTAATTTCGTTATTCTGCTAACCGTAACTACTAATACTAACCACTAATTTCATGTTGCGAATGAGGCTTTAAATTACAAGGTATGATATTAATTGAAATTATCCCTAAATACCTATTGAAGTGAGACTGTGGTAGTGATCAAGAGTTCCTGTCAATCCAGCCAAGCAGTGGTGGCGTACCTGGCACCTGGTAGGAAGATAACCATAATACCAAAATTTTTCAAATTTGGTATTTAAAACTTTTATATGAAGGGAAGCAACATATTAGATTTTGGCTAAAATTGATAAACCAGAAGTGATATTTTATTTGAAGCTCCGAACATATTTTCGTGAAAAATATATTGATACAATCCAAAACTTTTCAAATTTGGTATTTAAGACTTTTATATTAATGAGAACAATATATTAGACTTTTTCTAAAATTGATAAACTGGAAGTAGTACTTTACAGAAAGCTATAAACAGATTTTCTTGAAAAAATATATTAAAACATGAAACATGATAGATTTTAACTATACTTATATGATAAACCGGAAGTGGTACTTAATTTGGAGCTCTTATCAGATTTTCGAGGAAAACTATAATAAAATATAATCCAAAATTTCGTATTACAGACTTTTCTACCTTATTGGAACAACAAATTAGATTTTGTTTACAAAAGATCAATCGGAAATGATACTTAACTTAAAGTTCATTGCTATTTTAAACATGGAATTGACGGGAGGTTATAAGCTGGCCACATCAGATTTTTTCTAATAATATTTGCTAATTCATTACAATACATTTAGTAACTGAAATATAATTATGATGCGAGCATAAGCAATAACTACAGAAACAGAAAATCAGAAAATACCATGTTCCATTAAATTAAAATATTATACTACTGCAGTAATAATATAAGTATTCTATTGAACTGCTCAAAATAATATGTATAATAATTAAATGTTAGTTAAATCGTGCTCCTCACAAAATACGGGACAATGGGCTCGTCCAACCTTTTTTGAATTTTGATATGTTACGAAGAATTTAAAAATAGAAATTACGCTTGATAACGCCTAAAATAATTATTAAAATTTTGGCGCGAAAGTTCTGACGTTAACGTCACTCCGTTAGAAGTAGAGAGAACCGACATACGTTACCATTAATATGGCAATATACAATAAATGTTGCATGAATAAAAATACGTATCTATTACAAACTGTGCTCAAAAATCTTTAGAGCTAATGGTAATAAAGTAAGCCAGATAGTTATCATATCATTTCAAATTATATATTTGTTTGATTTAATTACATGAATAGACATAGGAGTAGTGTTAAATTTTAATTTATGTAACACATCGATAGTACATATTATACATAAATAAAAATCAAGTAAGTAAAATTAATATTTTTTGCTCGTTTTCATAATCAAGTTAATTAATGTAACTTTAAGACTCTCTTTAATATAATATTGTTTTGATACTCACCTATTGCCATTATTATAATTAAAATAGTATGTATACTATTTTCTATTTATAATTAAATACAACAAAGACAGTATTGATTACAATAATCAAAGCATAATTCACAATATGTAATCCAACATTTACATTACTATTTACTAAATGATTACAACAATAACAAGAATCGAGATTACAATAATTAAAACATAAATTATAATATAAATTTATTTAATAAGTAAATTTTCATTTGATCTTAATAAAAAATAACTTGGATATATTAAATATGTGTTTGTTAGAGTATGTGTAAAGCCAATCGCGAATTTATGAACAAAATATGCATGATCCACTTTATAGTGACATTTTCACAGGGAAACTGGACTACTGTAATGACGGTGACGTCACAACATGGTGACCATTTTATGCTAAAAACCTTAATTACATTATTATAGGTATAAAAATTCAAAATAATACCAATTTTTATTTCGTTTTCATTTATTTATATTCAAAATTCATATGCGCCATGTAATTTTTAAAAAGTCGAAGACTTGGACGGGCCCATTGGGCGTCCCGAACAGTACTTTACGGGACGCTCAAATTTTAGCTGAAATAGAGGACAACCCGTATATACGGGACGCTTGACAACTCTATTGTATCCTGTTTCCCGTTTTAGCGATTGTGGTCGCGCGGTCGCAGCAGTGTTATGACTTCCCTTCAAACTCGACTACTTATCAGTCAGAGTTATGTTATGACAAGTGAACATAGTGTAAGAATTAGAGTGTTCATTTCATTGTAAGTACACATATTGTTGTACTAAAATCAAGCAAATAGTACATTAAAACACAAGTATCATAAGACAATCTGTTAACGTACGAGTCCAAGTTTGGAAAACGAGCCGGCAGGCGAGTTTTACAAAGGACGAGTGCGTCAACCCTTATGATACATACATCTGATGTGGCCAGCACATTACCTTCCGTCAGTTCTATGTATTTTGTACAAATTTCACACGGAAAGTTCCTTGCTAAATTAAATATTCTATTTCTTGTACGGTAGTTGCATGTATTTTATGCAAATTTCATACAGAAAATTATTATTTTGTGACGTTTTCTATATACAGTGTAATGTATCTGCAGAAATAAAAGATTTATTATTATTATTATTTCTTGTACATTACCTTAAAGCAGTTGTATGTATTTTATACAAATTCCATACAGAAAGCAAAAGATCCTATATTTCCAGTAAAATTATAAGACAGACACACTATGTCAATTTCACTTGACACTGACATCTTTCAATCAAAATTTTCTTAATATAGTAGCTGTTTCCACAGCTATGGCTACTTTATGAAATTTAATTTCTTTATAATTTTTTAACTCTATATCCATTTAATATTAGGTATAAAATGCAATCAAATCGTATAGAAAATAAAATATTCTTTAATAATTATAATAACATTAAATGTGAAAAAATGATATTTAACATAGTTTTTTCAAGAAAAACTGTTAAAATCTTCAAATGAGGGCACTTCCGGTTGTCCAATTCTAACCAAAATCTAATCAGCTCTTCGCATGGATGTAGCGAAGAGAAATACGAAAGAATTATAATTTTTAGAATTTTAGTATGGAAGTTATCGCAGACGAAAATTTTGTTACATACACACACACACACACACACACACACACACACACACACACACACACACACACACACACACGGACACACATACATACACACACACACACACACACACACACACACACACACACACACACATACAGACATCATCGTAAAAATAGTAAAATCGTATTCTAGGGACCCCAAAACGTGCTTATTCATCAAAAACTCACCACCGAATTTTTTGACCAAAGACAATACCTTCCTTACCTAAAGGTGACGGAAGGTAAGAAAGGATTTGTCAAAAATATGAGTTGGTGTTTTTTATCAGTTATGTTGGTAGCGCTTCCCGCTAAAAATTGAAATTTCACATTTTGACAGTTTGTGTACCTTGTGATTTTGTCTGATTGGATTGTTTACATTAAAACATTGTATCAAGCATTATACAATTATGAAAGAGGAAAACCAATACATAGAATGAACTCCAAGCTTTATTAATGAACCATCCTGATTTGACATATCGGTGGTTCGTGTTGGTTATTATCATAAATAAAACTTTAATATGGGATTGAAGGACGTTACGTGGACCATCAAGCCTTTTTATTGAGAAAACAACACAAACAATTTACCATTTTAAGGTTATCTGTCAGTTATGAAAGCGTGACTACCACCTATAGAACATGAAAGGCGCCAAAAACAGTACATTTATAGATCTTCTAAACGTCGTGTTTTCAGTGATAAACAGTGCTTTTATAGACTCATAAGAACACCGAAATAGAAAAATAACTTTATATAAATACATTATTAATTGAGAATTATACCGGATATTTACTTTTTTATGGACAATATGAAATACAATGGTAAAATTTTTATATGGCTGTAAATGCTGCCGTATTAATTTTAAAACAAAAGTGCAAATACAAAAAATGTTCGGAATTAAAAACTGCATCTAATAAGTCCAAAATTATTCTTTACTTTTGTATCGTTTGCGAAAAAAGGCAAAATATATTTTTATTTATAGCCATGGGAAATAGAACAAAACTGTTAGTGTTAAACAATTGTATTGTTCGAGATTAACACAAGACATCTGTCATAAAACTGATTTCATTAAATTATTTTCTAATGGACCTTTCCAATTTAAGGGCTATCTCTTTCTATCGCTGCAAATAGTAAGAAAATGGCGCGAACAACTGCCAGTTGGGCTGTCAAACCAAACGTCAAAAATATTGCAGTCATTAAAATACCTGTATTCTCAGTGAAAATTTGCATCGTTAGACATTTTACCTCCAATAAAAGCTTTTGTAACTTATTTCGATAAGATTTTTTAAAGTTATCTTACATTTTACGTCTAATTTTTTTAGAATCAAACGTCATAGATCTCAGTTGTTCTTACTATGCGCAGATCTCCATTGCGCATATCTTCTATCTCTTTAAATTGGAAAGGTCCATTAAATAGGTAATTATATTTTTCTGAGATAGGTAGTAAATGTATGAATTCTGTTCATCTGAATATCAAAAATTATAGTTTACAATAAATTTTGACAATTCAATGGGCTTTAAATCGCTTAATTGTTGTTAATGGACCTCAAAGGAAACGTTAAATATATTGCAGTCATTAAAATACCTGTATTCTCAGTGAAAAATTGCATCGTTAGACATTATAACTTCAATAAAAGCTTTTACAACTTAATTCAATAAGATTTTTTAAAGTTATTTGAGATATTCTCTCATTTTACGTTTAATTTTTTTAGAAACAAACGTCATAGATCTCAGTTGTTCTTACTATGCGCAGATTCCCATTGCGCATATCTTCTATCTCTTTAAATTGAAAAGGTCCATTCCCGACAAAACAATAATAAAGTTTTGGAGAAGGGATGTCACGTAGGAGAATTAGAATTCATTCGATAAAAGTCATCAATCATAGAATAAAATTACCGGAATCTGCTTTTAAGAACTCAGGTTCCATTTTTAAAATGATGTATGTAAGCAGCCTTCTAAAACCATATGAGTCATATGGTTTGGATGATATGACATTGACACTTCAATGCAAACCAAATTTACACCAAAACAATCTGTTATGTAAGATCAAATATTGTTATTTTATTCTATTAATTGCAGTTCTGGGTATTGTGGTGTTACGATATCGGACCAGTAGGCCTATGGTTGTACATAAAGATACAAAGTACATAATATTACAAAAACCATTTTATGCCATTATATTTTATATTACTTAGCAATACAATATTATAAAATTTATTGCGAAAAAAAAGGTTTGAAGGGTAAAACATATTTAAAATACAATAACCTTTATACCAATCGAAAGAAATAAATATAAGTATTTTTTCATATATAATATCATAAGTGGTAAATTTTTGCCGGAAAAATTTTCAGATTGTTACGAGAGCTGGTTGCTTAGCAATTTATTGAGTGTCATTGACAAAAAAATCACGAGTTGTCAAATGAGTGATTTTTGATCAATGTCACGAGATAAATTTGCAACAGGCTCGAGTAAAGCAATCGGAAAATGTTTCCAGGATAAAATTTAACCACGAATGGTATTCGGACGACTATTTCCAAAATAAAAATCAGGTAATCATTTATATAATTTTTTTCTTGACAAAAATCTTGTCGTTTTTATTGTGTTTAGAAGTATTATGTACCAGATTGCTTTTTAACGTTTTAAATAGATTTCTGTCCGAATCGACTAGTTTTTAATAAAAACTGATAATATTGAAAATATACAAACTTTGACAGGTATGTAAACAATATGTTTCTAAAACGTCAAAAAAATTTCGCTTATCAAAACTCACTTGTAAATATACGACATCTTATTGGCTTAAAGGGTGCGGAAATTTTTTTGTGACGGTATTTTGTCGAAATGAAACTTCGTAACTCGGTAGAATCCCGAATTTAAATTGGTTTATATATTTATGAGTGAAATAGTCTAAGTAAAAAATCTGATGTGGCCAGCACATAACCTCTCGCTAGATATTCTACCTGGTTGTATGCATAAAAGAAAAAATATTTTTAAATACAAATACATATATTCATGTCTCACTACAAAATAATTCTCACATATATTTGCAAAATCTATGGGATATTTTAATATAAATTATGTACAATACTTACATTTTCTTTATATTCAATACCTGAAATTTTCTTTTTCTACTTTCCTTTTCTTTTTCTTTATATTCGTCATTTTTTCGCAAATTCCTTATATATTCTCTTTTACGTATATTCTTTTGCGTTGTTGACTTTTTGGTAAATTACCACGTTTTAAGGTCCCTAGAATCCAATTTTAACATTTTCACGATGATGCTGTGTGTATGTATGTGTGGATCCTCCACTCTAACTCAAATACTATCATTCAGAAAATTTTGAACTTTGTATTTCGAACTTTTTCTGTAATGGAAAGAGCCCATTAGATCTTGGTGAAAATCGGATAACCCGAAATGGCACTTTACTAGAAGCTCTAAATAGTTTTTCTTCGAAAAATACCTTTAAATGTTATTTTTTCGAGATTAATGTTATTATAAAAATTAAAGATTTGCATTAATACTTTTTCTATATATTTTATGGATAAATTTATAAAATTTATCTATAATTTAAATCCCAGAGCCTACGCTTTAAGCAACCAAAACGCAGATATTCAAATGTATGTAACTGACAGATAAATGTCACTATTAAAGAACTAATCATTTCAAAATAGTATTAGTAACGTCTTAAAAAGAAAAAAAGTAAATAGAACAATAGACAAGGAATTCAATACAGTTTCCAGCATAAGTAAATATGTAGGTTTGTATTTAGATTAATAAAAATTAACGATTCACAAAAATGTTTAAGCTAATCCCGGTATATAAAATTTAATCTTCATTTTATTATAGCTCCGGTGGTTCAGTGGTTAGAGCAACGCCTCATGTCATGAGTGCCCTCGGGCTATGTGTTCAAATCCCACTAAGGCATGGATGTGTGTGAATGTGAACCCACTCTGTAATTGGGATATAATTCTGTTGAGGGGTTTAAAAAACAGGTAGTTACTTGGATTAGATTAGACTATATTGTAAGCAATAAACTGTCAAAATTAGAGTAAAATTCGCTAAGCCGAAAATAAGGATTAACTTAATCTTTTTTGTGACTCGAACTGTAAATCGCGGAAGGTATTATGTTCGCCACACCAGGTTTTTATAAATGCGGAAGCACTATCAGTACCACTTCTGCCAGATAAAAATTCAGACCACAATGCGCAGTAAACTGTTTTTGTGGTCGACAAATGAGCAGTTATGTTATAGTCATTTAAGTATTAGGAGCAATAAATGCTTCTTACCGGTTGAGGATGATTTTGGAGACCGAAACGAAGTCGAGATCTCCAATACATCCGATACAGGTGGAAGAGCACTTACTGACTGCAATGCTTATTAAGTTTTTTGCACGATCGAAGCACAATTTTTTTTTTAAACTAGATTATAAAATTATTTTGACAATAAAAATGTTTGGTTGTCATTTTCAAAGTAAAAAACCCTATCGGTAAACATTTTAAAAAAATCTGATGTGGCCAGCACATTACCTTTCGTCAGTTGTATGTATTTTGTATAAATGTCATACAGAAAGTTCCTTGCAAAAGATTCTATTTCTTGTACATTACCTTAAGGCTGTTGTATGTATTTTATACAAATTCCATACAGAACAAAAGATCCTATATTTACAGTAGTAAAATTATAACACACACATACTGTCAACTGCACTTGACATTGACACCTTTCAATCAAAATTTTCTTAATTTAGCAGCTGTTTCCAGCGTTATAACGTAGCTGACTAATATATATGATATTTAATTTCTTTACATTTTTTTAACTCTATATCCATTTAATATGAAGTATAAAATGCATTCAAATCGTACAGAGAATAAAATACTCTTTAATATTTATAATAACATTAAATGTGAAAAAATGATATTTAACATCGTTTTTTCAAGAAAAACTGTTAAATTCTTCAACTGAGGGTACTTTCGGTTGACCAATTATAACCAAAATCTAATCAGCTCTTCACATGGATGTAACGAAGAGGAGTACGGAAGAATTATAATTTTTGGAATTGTAGTATTAGAGATCGCATTAGAAAATTTTGTCTCACACACACACACACACACACACACGCACGCACGCGCACGCGCGTGCACACACACTCACATCATCGTAATAATAGTAAAATCGTATTCTAGGGACCCTAAAATGTGCTTATTCATCAAAAACTCCGATTTTTTTGACCAAAGACAATACCTTCCTTACCTAAAGACGACGGAAGGTAAAAACCGCTCGTGCAAAAAATATTTAATTTACTTTTATTTAAAAAGGGTCCAATATCTGCTTTTGGGCAAATTATAACATTTTGCAAATCAAAACATAAGATTGGAATATTCTTGTTTTCTTTATCTTTCTTCTTCTCCGTCCGCATTTCTTAGTTAATTGTAATATGGTCATCGTAGGTAACTTCATCTGCTTTATCAATAGCTTGTTCTTTTGCTATCAAATATTTTTCACATGTACCTGTCTTGGGTTTATGAAAGCAAAACGAGAAATGCCATTTTCCCTCAAAGTCAAATAATAAATTCAATAATTATTTTTTTAAAATGCATATTAATATTGAATTTTTTAAAACATTAATAGTACAAGTACAGCAACAATTTGTTTGAATTTTTGCTTCATATTCTAGTGTAACTGTACAGAATGCTAAAAATCTGATGTGGCCAGCACATAACCTCTCGCAAGATATTTTACCTGGTTGTACGCATAAAAATTCAAATACAAATACATATATTCATGTCTCACTACAAAATAATTCTCACATATAATTGCAAAATCTATGGGATATTTTAATATAAATTATGTACACTGGCTTGCAAAAAAATCGCGTACACCTATTTTTTGCTGTATTGAGTCAATCTTGATTTCGAACTTGTAAATGTCACTAGTGTCAATTAAGATGTCAAAATTAACAGAAATTGAAATACATACTTGGTTGTTCTTTCATTTTTCTGGAATATATTTGTAATTTAACAGTAGGTAAATTAAACACAATTAAGAACTAGCTCCATAATAGATCAAATAGTGATGACAGTGACAACATAGTCAGTTTTTACATTATTTACAGAGCTAAAAAATTACAAAAACTCGGTTACTTGATTTTTAAGGTGTACGCGATTTTTCTGCAAGCCAGTGTACAATACATACATTTTCTTTATATTCAATATCCTGAATTTTTTTTTCTACTGTCATTTTCTTTTCCTTTATATTCGTCATTTTTTCGCAAATTCCCTTTATATTCTTTTTTACGTATACTCTTTTGCGTTGTTGACTTTTTTTCATTTTCATAATCTTCATAATGATGTATAAATATTTTTGGCAGTGGCATACAAATATTTTTGACAGTGACATTTATGTGTCATTTACAAAAATTTGAATTTCTTGCCTTGAAGTAGTTTGATCTGAGATTTTTTGCATCAAATTATTTTATATGCATTTCTTTATCTCTATATCTATAGAAGATATAATAATGAATTTATTCTTATCGAATAAAGAATTTAACGTTCTTTAATATAATTATTTACATAAATTTTCGATAAATAATATTTAGATGATTTTTTTCTTGTAACTACTACTTCCGGTTGTCCAATTGTTACCTAAACTTAATCATTGTTAGTTTGAGGAATCCGTAGTTACAAATGTCTTTAGTCTTATAGTATTTGAGAAATCGTGGATCCAACATCCACACACACAAACACACACACGCACACGCACACGCACACACACACATACACACACACACACACAAATACAAACACACACACACACGCACGCACGCACGCACGCACGCACGCACGCACTCGCGCGCACGCACACACACACACAGACATCATCGTAAAAATGTTATAATCGGATTCTAGGGACCTTAAAACGTGCTTATTCACTAAAATCTGGATGCGATTTTTAGCATGAATTCAATACCTCTCTTAGCGAGAGGTAAAAAATTAATAATTACAAATGTAGTATATTTCTACTATTACCACCACTCTTTTCAACAAAATTCTTCCTGATCATACATTTTTTATACATCAGACCATTTCGCACATACATTTTACTTAGAAATATAATTTTATTCTAGGTATAATAATGGGCAAATTATTAAGTACGGAAAGAATTCACAAGGAAAATGGTACCGGGGAAATACAAAACAACCAAGGCAATAGTAATATAATAATGAATACAGTTCCAAACAATATACTAACTATGCACAATGAAAGTGCTTCCGCGGATACATTAACCATCGTCCAAGGTAGCAGTAATATTGTCAACACTCACACTCATGCTCATTCAACAAGGGAACCAGTGTTAGAAGACTACAATTTTCCGAAACCAATAGATTCCTTCAAGGGCCGAGACGGGGAATTCGAACAACTGGATGACTATCTGTTTCAAAAAATCGAGCAAATGGTTGTAATTTGGGGCCTACCAGGATTCGGAAAGTCCGAACTCCTTAAGCAATTTGCTCATAAGTGCAAACTAAAAAAGAAGATTAAATACATATGTTGGATAGAAACAAACAACCAAGACAAAGACTCCTTAGAACACTCTCTGAAGAATCTGGCCGAGATACTAAATCTACCCAAAGTGGACGGAAGAGCCTTGATGCAGAAAGTGAGCAGTCGATACCATGACAGTGGAACTCTATTCATGTTTGACGATGTGGATAGCCCTCGGAGTCTTCTGGATTGGGAGACGCCACGCGGTTGTTGGACGCTGGTAAGCAGCAAGTGTGGGGAATGGGGCACGAAGCCGAGAATAGAGTTGGGCCCCTTGGAACTCGAGGCGGCTGTATCCGTACTGCAGGACTCAGTCGTGACTGCCGACCCATACCTATACAACTTGGCTGAGCTTCTGGACAACGCACCACTCGCACTTCAACTCGCTGCTGCTTACATCCGTCAAGAGGAGGAGCTTTTCCCCAAAGACTTCAACCTTCTACAGTACATAGAAAAGCTAGAAAAATCCCGCGAAGAGTTTGTCAATGAAACATTGCCTGAACATACTTTATTACCTTACCAATACTCCATACAAGCGGCCATGAAGTTGTCTATAGAAAAAATCAAAAAGCGTAATAAGTTTGAATCAAACCTGGCGCTAGATATTTTAAATATTTCGGCGTATCTACATCCAAATTTAATATCTGTAAAATTACTACTAAAATTTTCTTTTATTAAGAATAAACTGAAAGAGGTAGAGGATAAAGAAATAGAAAAGAATGTGGGGAGAGCATTGTACGTGTTGCAAAGCCATTCGTTTGTTCACTTGGAGGATGGCTACGTCAGGATTCACGGTCTTGTGCAACACTCTTTAATTTTCCATCACAATAAACTCAATGAAAACATTGATACATTCTACACATGTTTGGAATACGTTTTAAATAATGAATTTAATTGGCATTCTGAAACTATTTTGAGACAAGCCGACAAACGCCTTGAAATATTTAAGAAATTTTATGAAGAATATAAGTCAACAATAATAAAAAATAAATCTAGTTTAAATTATGAAACATTACGCGTATTAATTACGATGATTACAAGTAATAGGGAGGATGCGCATAAATCGTTATTAGCCTCAAAAGTGAAAAATGATTTTAAATCTTGTGATATTAATTTTGAGAACTTAATAAAGGATATTTCTAATTACTCGTTTTTACAAATACTTGTTCTTGCTGGAGCTGAGAAATGTCTGACTTTCTCAATTGAGGAATTAGGTTCTCAAGCAAAAGAAGTCATCAGTGAACATCAATTACTTTTTAGTGCCATCTATTCTCAGCAACGAAATACTATAAACCTGTTGCTACGATATGAAGAAGACATTGATAAAATTATTATAGCAGGCTTACCTATTACACATTTCGCAGTTTGTGTTTTAAATATAGACAACTTAAATTTCCTGTTGCAACATAATAACATCGATGTGAACGCTAGAGATGTAAGAGGAGATACGTGCATTGGTTTTGCTATTTTCATCTACTTCTCTGACTCCATGGAGAACTTGTCCGTGTTATATGACAAGATGCGTACCCTGGTTGACCATGGTGCCTTTGTTTACAAAGTAACCAATTTGGGTTGCTCTCTCTTGCATGTGGTCGTCCGAAACATCAAGACCGAAAAGGATCTGAAGCTAGTGGAGTTCATTACGGACAAGTTGAAGGTAGGGATACGAACGATACATCTTTGTTTGGCTTTCGATATTCGATCAATTTTACTTTTTTCGATAACATCAATGTTTTTAAAAATGTGTTTATAATATTTCAAGAACTATAAGCATGGACATGCTACTTTCCTGTGTCCTTTCTTTTCTTTCATACGTCTCGCCACAGTTATTTGATGTGGACCTTACTTTAGCAAAAATACTACAATCGAAAAGGCTGTTTTAGAAGACACATTAATTTTAACTCAACAAAGACATAAACTAAAAGGGAAACGGTTATCAAAATTATTATTTCTGCATAGTTGCGATTTAGGCGTGTTTTAAATTATCTGGTTACACTATACCTAAATTGTTATTTTTTCACTGTTCATAAAATGTGAAAACATATTATAGTTTATATTGTACATGTTTTCAAGATTGTAATTGCCGTCTTTTCATTTTTCAAGAGTAAAAAAGTCGAAAATTAATTTGTATTATTTTGTAAATATCGATATTTTTGGTCTGATATTTTTACATAGATTTTGTTATTCGATGTATTGTACGGAAGCGTAGAAGGGCTAAGCGTAAAAATATTATTTAAAATAAAATGATTTTATATATATATATATATATATATATATATATATATATATATATATATATATACAGGGTGTTTCCTTTAAAACAACCAGCGCTTATATATATATATATATATATATATAGTGTGAACACTGAAAACCGTGACATAGACGTTTAACATGGGAAAACAGTTTTTTTCAAATATGATCTGTCCCGGAAGACTATAGAGGGAGTTTTTGATATGGTTAGAAAGATTATTTAATTTGGCATCGAAAAGTATCTAAATACTCCTAATTTAATGGCTTATTAGTGAAATATTTGCAAAAGTATAATGCAATTTGACAGTTGTTACTTATAATTTATGAAAAACAGTAATCATGGATCGGGGCACTGTAATAATTATTCACAAGTTTAAATCCTGCCCGCCTTATATTTTTATGTATTTTTTTAAAAAAATTGTAAAATGTACTCGTATTATTAAATAAATTATAAAATTAAAATCAAAATTATTTGGTAAATCAAATATTTTATGGAATAAATCTATGAGAAATAGAATAAAAAAATCTGATGTGGCCAGCACATTACCTTCCGTCAGTTCTATGTATTTTGGTGGTATTTTGTATAAATATCATACATAAAGTTCGTTGCAAAAGATTATATTTCTTGTACATTACCTTAAGGCAGTTATATGTATTTTATACAAATTCCATACAGAAAGTTTCTAACAAAAGATCCTATATTTTCAGTAAAATTATAACATAAACATACTGTCAACTGCACATGACACTGACACCTTTCAATCAGAATTTTCTTAATGTAGCAGCTGTTTCCAAAGTTATAGCAAAGCTGACTAATATATATGATATTTAATTTTTTTATAATTTTTAACTCTATGTCCATTTAATATGAAGTATAAAATGAATTCAAATCGTATAGAGAATAAATAATACTTTAATATTTATAATAACATTAAATGTGAAAAAATGATATTTAACATCGTTTTTTCAAGAAAAACTGTTAAAATCTTCAAATGAGGGTACTTCCGGTTGACCAATTATAACCAAAATCTAATCAGCTCTTCACATGGATGTAACGAAGAGGAATACGAAAGAATTATAATTTTTGGAATTGTAGTATTAGAATTATCGCATTAGAAAATTTTGTCACACACAGACACACACACACACACACACACACACACACACACACACACACACACACACACACATACATACACACACACACACACATACAGACATCATCGTAAAAATAGTAAAATCGTATTCTAGGGACCCTAAAACGTGCTTATTCATCAAAAACTCACCACCGAATTTTTTGACCAAAGACAATACCTTCCTTACCTAAAGGTGACGGAAGGAAAAATTATTGTATCTAAAGCACCTTGTAAAATTAAAATGAATAAAAAAAATCTGATGTGGCCAGCACATTACCTTCCGTCAGTTCACCGTCAGTTCTATGTATTTTGTACAAATTTCATACGGAAAGTTCCTTGCTAAATTAAATATTCTATTTCTTGTAAATTACCATCCGGCAGTTGCATGTATTTTATGCAAATTTCATACAGAAAGCAAAAGATCCTATATTTCCAGTAAAAATTATAAGACAAACACTATGTCAATTTCAGTTGACACTGACATCTTTCAATCGGAATTTTCTTAATATAGTAGCTGTTTCCATAGCTATGGCTACTTTATGAAATTTAATTTCTTTATAATTTTTTAACTCTATATCCATTTAATATTAAGTATAAAATGCAGTCAAATCGTATAGAGAATAAAATATTCTTTAATATTTATAATAACATCAAATGTGAAAAAATGATATTTAACATAGTTTTTTCAATAAAAACTGTTAAAATCTTCAAATGATGGTACTTCCGGTTGACCAATTGTAACCAAAATCTAATCAGCTCTTCATATAGATGTAACGAAGAAGTACACGAAAAAATTATAATTTTTGTAACTGTAGTATTAGAGTTATCGTAGACGAAAATTTTGTTACACACACACACACACACACACACACACACACACACACACACACACACACACACACACACATCCACACACACACACATACAGACATCATCGTAAAAATAGTAAATTCGTATTCTAGGGACCCTAAAACGTGCTTATTGATTAAAAACTCATCATCGAATTTTTTGACCAAAGACAATACCTTCCTTACCTAAAGGTGACGGAAGGTAAAAATAATGGATTCTATAAAATACTTGATTTACTAGACAATTTATGCTTTAATTTTGTAATTTTTCTAAT
>OY720465.1:14154064-14186564 GCA_963082715.1 Harpalus rubripes
TTTCTAACACACTATAAATAATAATGACATATGTCGTAGAATTACAGATACCTAATTATCTACTACACTGCCCTCTGTGCTGATATTTACCCAGTGGCGTTGACGTTTAAATCAAATTATTATTCCTTGATTTATAAGTTAAGTCTATGTTTTTGTATTTTTCAAAAACATAAGTGAAGAACATAAATCTTTCAGAAAGGCATTATTTAGAAAGAAACATAATTTTTAAATGAATTACTCTTATTTGTTCAGTTAAAATGTGTCCATAAATATTTCATGTTGCACGCCTATGCAAACGAAATGCAATGAAGTTATCTGCAAGTAATATTATATCAGACGGCTCACAAATGACCTTGAATAGTCATCTTTCGTGAATAATAGTTTAGTTATGTATTGTTTTGTAAAAAATATATTGAACTGTCAATTTGCTGTCAATAAAATATATAAATAAAAGAAATCGTTCTAGTTTCTTCTGAGTTTAGTATTTTTTGAGTTGAGTCTTACGCTACAGAATTACTGCAGTGCCCAATTACCGGATAAGCTGACTAGTCTGCAGCCTAGGGCGCACAATTTTCTCGTCTTATTATAATTTTTGGGGTGTTTTCATTTGGTTAGAGCTAAGACGACCTAAACCAGGCCCTGAATATTATTGGTTTGTCTTAATAAATATTACACAATAATTTATCTGCAATCATGCCAAAAGCTTTATCAAAGCAATCGCAGAAGCAAATAACGAATGTCGTGAACTACTTCGAACGGGAACTGGCCAACGATGAGACTTTGATTCTGTTAAAAGCCGTTCGAGAGGTAATTTTTTTCATACATATCTTTTTTTTATCAAACTTGAATTTAATTATGTATTTTTAGAGAGCAGCAGATGCCACACAAATAAGCAATCTGCTGTGAGCAAAATTTAGGGAAAAATTATAAGAGGCGAACCTCTAACATCACCGAAAAAGCCTAAATTGATAGTTTTACAGAAACTGCAATTAAATCCAAATATATGTAATAAATAAATAAAAATAAATATATAAAAGAAAAATAATATTTTCAATAATAGTTTAGTTTTGTTATTAATTATTTTAACGTCCGACTGGTATGTTATTATCATAACATCCCTGCTTTCAGGGTTGTTACATACAAAATAACACCCTAGAGCGTGTTATGAGTTGTTGCCATGGTAATGTCAATAAATTGATCCTGGTATAAAACCTAAAAAACAAGCAGAAGCATTCATAGCCTACCTACTCTATAAATTTTATTAAAACTTTCTGATCCGTAATCCGTAGAATTTTAAAAATTATAGTCGACGTTAAACGTTGTACGCACCACGGGAGTTAAACGGACAATAACTCCTTCGGTCAACGTACGCATCTCGGGCCAGAGGCCCTCGAAAAGTACACTGTTGACCTCAGGCGTTATTGTCCTTATAACACCCTTGATACGTTAATTACTATAATAACTTACATATGCATGTATTGTATACAGTAAGTTATACAACACGCATTGCATTTTCTAGAATAAACTAGTACCCCATGTAAACTTAGTAATAAGTGACGTCATTGTCTAGTAATATTTATTGATGACGTGAGTCTTCTGCTTGTTCATTTTTAGTATACTAGCTATCCGCAATCCTCACTTCGTGCTCCTCACAGACAGTTAGATAATGGCGTCCGAGACACCGACACAGCATCAACGAGGGGTAGGTCATCACACAACAAATAAATGTCTAAATCTAAACTGAAAACACTGAGACGTTGGAATACCAATTATCAATGATATAGTGGAGCAATGACAATAGAGAACCCAAACGCTGTTGTCATAATGTGATAAGTATATCTAAGCTGAATTTTGACTTTTGGTGCGTTCGGATTGTTAAGTCTAATGGAGTTGTAGTGGAGTACGGAGCGTTGTCACGTGACCTCAGATCTTTCGGAGCATATAGTAAGCGTTCAGCTTGCACAGGAGTGTGGTAAATAAACTGTCACATGTCATTTTAAATTTAGAAAAAAAAAAAAATTGTAGGTACTGCATTTAAATAATAAAATATTTAAAAATTACCTGTTTATTTATTTTATAATCCAGATAACATATGAATTGTATATATATATATATATATATATATATATATATATATATATATATATATATATATATATATATATATATATATATACACAGGGTGTAAATGAAATAAGTGCATTAAATTTAACCAGTAATGTAACTCGACGAGAGCAACAATATTTCTTAATAACTTTTTTTTCTAAGTCTTTTAGATTTTGAGTTAAAATTCTTTAAAGATTTGCTGCATATTTCGGTGCGCTGCCAATGGAGAACAAATGCCTGGTGTCGTCAGCTGTCGTATTCAAGTGGGATACAAACAGCTCAAAAATTATCGGTTACACTTTCAGTCACAGTAATTAATAAACGAATCAACGGAAATAACATTTATTATTAATTAATTCGTAATAGTACAATTTTCAAAATAAAGAAATTTAAATTTTGGATAACAAAATTATAAAGTTGTGAATTAAACCAGGCTTTATCACCTGTGAATAGAGGATGACAAGGAGGAACGAGGGGTAAGAGGTATCGAGGAAAAGCAAAAGCATAGTTATTAGGTTATGAGATGATTATTTATATTCGACAAATCATAATAGTTTACATACGTTATTCAAAAAATGTAAGTACAAACTTTTGTCCATTTAAACGAGGTACATGAGTACCAATAATTAGTCGTCCATTTATTGTTCCCGCTCAAAAGTTTTTTAATGAAAATTTTTACAGCATTTTCGTCTGTTGAAATGTGTACTGTGCATAATAAATACACCTTCTCAAGTAAATTCAGTCTCAATAATGAACATTATGAGCCATTCCCAAAATCGAAGTCTGCTGAAAACATTGATCTTTTTTGCACATGATATGGATACAACTGTTAGTTACTCTATTTAAAATTGTCATATGTGACACTTCGTATTGTGATAAAGATGTACAAGATTAACAAATGTGCGAATATTAGGAACAGTATGATTTGGAAACGCTCCGTCTAAATGCGTTGGCAACTTTATAATACTGTCTTTATATCAACCACAAATTAAAATGTAATAAAGATACGAATAAATAAACCATAGGTAAGTAATTACAATGTCTGTGTACTCGCTATTTGTAAACGGAAGCATTTTGACAGAATTTCACCTTATAAACAAGATTATTACTAATGTCAAAATTTAATTGCCACAACTGACAAGACTGTCAAATGCTTAAACAAAATTTTCATAGCTATTGCTACTGCATTCAATTATTAGAAAAATACGTGGAACGACTGGTCAATTTACGGGGTGGTAAAAATGCTAAAAAAATATGCGATTTCAAGAAAAAGTTATTAAGAAATATTGTTGCTCTCGTCGAGTTACATTACTGGTTAAATTTAATGCACTTAATTTATTTACACCCTGTATATATATATATATATATATATATATATATATATATATATATATATATATATATATATATATATATATATAGGGTGTAAATGAAATATGTGCATTAAATTTAACCAGTAATGTAACTCTTCGAGAGCAACAATTTTTTTCTAAATCTTCTAGTTTTTGATTTAAAATTCTTTAAAGATTTGTTTAAAATTTCGTTACCCGCCACTGGCAAGATCTCTGCTGCCCTCAGTTGCCCATTGTTCCATGTACACAGCACAAAAATTGTCGGGTGGTGGTTGCATACTTGTAAATACAGTAATTAATAAACGATCAACGGAAAACATATTTATTATTAATAAATTCGTAATAGTACAATTTTTAAAATAAAGAAATAAAAAATTTGGATAACAAAATTATAAAATTGTGTATTACCACAGCCACAGGTTTCTAAACTTAGGTGAATAGAGTAAGAGCGTGGGAAGACGGGAAGAGCATACTAGATATGGAGGTTATGAAATGAATCTTCGTGTGTCAACACGGCAAATCATAATAGTTTAAATACGTTATTCAAAAAATGTAAGTACATACTTTTGTCCATTTAAACGAGGTGGGATTATATCAGGACCAATGACTCATCAATTTCTTCCCGCTCAAATAATTAATGATATTTTTTGTTGAAAATTTGTGTTTCCTTCTTACAGTATGAAGATTTTTGTGACCAGATAAGTGTATTGTGCATTATTAAAGACACTTTCTCTAATATATCCAGCCTTATCAGTGAACAATACAACTCATTCGCAAAATTGAAATGCTGGAAACAATGAAATTTTTCACATGGTATGAAAGTAACTGTTGCTCTTTTAAAATATTCCAAATTGTCATATGTGACACATCAAACTGTGATAATCTGGAAGATATTGTATGTGGTAAACTATTATTCACGAAAGATGACTATTCAAGGTCATATGTGAGCCGTCTGATATAATATTACTTGCAGATAACTTCATTGCATTTTGTATGCATAGGCGTGCAACATGGAATATTTATGGACACGTTTTAACAGAAAAAATAAGAGTAATTTATTTGAAAATTATGTTTTTTTCTAAATAATGTCTTTCTGAATGATTTATGTTCTTCTTTTATGTTTTTGCAAAATACAAAAACATTGACTTAACTTGTAAACCAAGGAATAATAATTTGATTTAAACGTCAACGCCACTGGGTAAATATTAGCACAGAGGGCAGTGTAGTAGATAATTACGTATCTGTAATTCTACGACATACGTCATTATTATTTATAGTGTGTTAGAAAGTAATACCACTATTTGCGAATATCTGTCACACCACATAAATTAAATAGGCATAGGTCAAATAATCTTTCTCTTTCTAATACAAAATGTTGCTAAGTTACTGCTATAAAGTGATGTGTATTCTTTCTTCGAAAAAATGACCTTGAATAGTCATCTTTCGTGAATAATACTTTACAACATAAATTTACGAATATTACGAAGAGAATGATTTTCGTGTAACTTCGTTGACCTTGAGAACTTCGCCATAGGTAATTATAATGTCTGTGTATCCGCTGATCATAAACATAAGCATTTTACTTTATAGACAAGTTTATTACTAATGTTAAAATTTAATTTCAACATCTGACAGGATTGTCAATTACTAAAACAAAATTTTTCATAGCTATTGCTACTGCATTCAATTATTAGAAAAATACGTGGAACGTCTCGTCAACTTACGGGGTTGTAAAAATGCTAAAAAAATATGCGATTTCGAGAAAAAGTTATTAAGAAATATTGTTGTTCTCGTCGAGTTACATTACTGGTTAAATTTAATGCACTTATTTCATTTACACCGTGTATATAATAAATTTAAAATAATTCCGTATTTTCTCAGCATGAATACCTATTTAAAAAAAATATTTACAACCACAATACCGCAAAGAAAAATAGCTAAATAAACGAGGCACTAAGGCACGCATCACAGTTAGCACGATTAGCACAGAACACTGTAAAATTAGAACTCTATTAGCCGTCAAAAAATAACCTAATACGCATGTGCACTCATTGAATCCCATGCAAAGAGATAGAGTAAATGGAGTTAATTCTTTTAACTCCACTCCGTGTACCCGAACGATCAATGAGTGAGATCTATTTACTCTATTCGTACATACCCGAACGGGTTATAGGAACACTTGGAGTGAAAAGAGTGAAAAGCGTTATCAAGCCGAACGCAACATTTAATAATTAAAATAGAAAAGCAGAGTTGACGTCATAGGCGCTGATTTTTGGATTTTCGTGTGGGGGCTAAAAAGGGGTATCAGAAAATTTAGCAAATAAAAACTATATTTCTTAAAATTGATACATAAATAAACATTGTACAAAAGATGCGAATTTATCGTATGACTTAAAATATCTACCATTTTTTAAAAAAAATCTTGACTTTTTTAAATTTATGGCGAAACTCAACGTAAGACAGATAGAATATAAATTTTAATTGTATGTATGCTGATAATATAAACAGATCAAGAATGCCAGAAGTGTGCCGTTCCACACAATTTTGAAACTTGCCGCTTATTGCATGGGCGTAATTTTTCAATTTGGAAGCAGTCATAAAAATAATCTCAAGAACCGTCTTCTTTATGTCCACCCGAATTCGAATGAAAATATGCTTCAATTGTTTTAATAAATTAAAATTTCAACAATAAAGGCCAACGCACACTTCAACGACCGAAGCGAAGCGCGGCGAAGAGAAGTTTTTCATTCAATGTATTATTATGTGTATACGCGCACTTTGGAGAAGCGAAGAACAGAGCAACGAGGCGACTATTCACATAAGAATGCATTGAATGAAAAAACTTCTCTTCGCTTCGCTTCGCTTCGCGTCGCTCAAGTGCGTGGCGGCCTTCATATGTATTTATCTTTACTTTGTATAAGTAATTAATGTATTAAAAATATTTCAAAATGAGAGTATTTTTTATTGGTACTAAAAATAATTTGTGTGTGGGGACAGAACCCCTTCAGATTTTTCCGTGTGGGGGCAGAGCCCCCTCAGATTTTTTCGTGTGGGGGCTCAAGCCCTGAAGCCCCCACGTAGTCGGCGCCTATGGTTGACATATTGTTACTGACACTATAATTTAGAAAAGTTTATTTGTCATCTGCATTCCACACTGTTACGATACATGCCCAACCCCATACATAAAAGCTGGCATAAGTACTCTATTATACACACTATACGCTTAACCTTAAATTGTTAAAAATTACGCTTAGCTTAATTATCTCATATAAAAGATAACAATTTATTAAAAAAAAAAACTTAATTTGATTTATTACAAATTCCCACATTTCTTATATTATTTACTCGGGTCATCAACCTTCTCTCAACATATTGTTATAAATAGTGAATACATATTAACATCTTTCATTCCATTTTTCCTTCTTTTGTCCTTCCAAACTGGGTTAACCTCCCTTATTAATGATTCCATTGGCTAGACTTCACCCAAACACTGACTTACAATCGATCACCGCGATTGGTGTATTGAATATATTGAGGTTAGGAAGACAAATCGTTTAACGAATCACGGTGCAGTTCACAGGCTTACTGTCAGAGAGGTTAGGTCGACCGAAATTTTAGTGGTTTTGGTAAATAATGCTTAATTAATAATTAATATTGAACTCAAAGTAGAATTTCGGATTAAGGACAAAGCAATTTAATATATATTTATTTGCTTTTAATTTGATTAATATTGTATAGTTTCTAATTATTGTTTTTATGTAAAGATACATTTATTGAATTACATTAATTATACAGGGTGAGTCCCCCCCTTTAACTTTTTTATTATAAGTAATAGAAAAAAATGGCTCATATAAAAGTTTTATTACTTTACATATACTATTTGATGGCAGATGTAGATATTTTTTTATAAAGTCAGGTTTACAAGATACGACTAAACTTTTATTTTTCAAATGGCAACCAATAATTATTTTAATAAAATAGAAACCACCATTTTTTCCTCTTTCCAACGATGTATTATTTTTTATTAATGTATTTGAAAAATTTCGAGAAAAATGAGATAATTTAGAAATATTAGAAATAATTTTTAAACAAATATTATAGGTGGCTATGTGAAAATAAACAAAACGTAACAGTGCTATACAACTTAGCAAACTAAAAACAACAAATTTAGTAACAAAAACAAATTAAAACAAATGTTCAAAATTTCGACCATGTTCTGTAATACAAAAATTCAAGCGTTGAACGTGATGTGTTCGAACATCCGGCAGCATGTTTCGCGAAATATTCTGAAAAGAATTTCGAATACGCTCTTTCATATCTTCTACATCTGTAGGTATCTTCTGATAGACAAGATTCTTGACGTATCCCCAAAGAAAAAAATCCATAGTTGTAAGATCAAGAGATCTTGCTGGTCATGAAATAGGTCCACCTCGTCCTATCCATTGTTTCCTCTAATGATTATTTAAATAACTCCGAACATTACCGGCATAATGTGGTGGCTTTTTTGACATTAATTTAATTGTTTTACATTGTTACGTTTTGTTTATTTCCACATAGCCACCTATAATATTTGTTTAAAAATTATTTCTAATATTTCTAAATTATCTCTTTTTCTCGAAATTTTTCAAATACATTAATAAAAAATCTGATGTGGCCAGCACATTACCTTCCGTCAGTTCTATGTATTTTGTATAAATGTCATACAGAAAGTTCCTTACAAAAGATTATATTTTTAGTACATTACCTTAAGGCAGTTGTATGTATTTTATACAAATTCCATACAGAAAGCTAAAGATCCTATATATCCAGTAAAATTATAACACATACATACTGTCAACTGCACTTGACACTGACACCTTTCAATCAGAATTTTCTTAATACATCAGCTGTTTCCAGAGTTATAGCATAGCTAGCTAATATATGATATTTAATTTCTTTATAATTTTTTAACTTTATATCCATTTAATATGAAATATAAAATGCATTCAAATCGCGTAGAGAATAAAATATTCTTTAATACTTATAATAACATCAAATGTGAAAAAATGATATGTAACATCGTTTTTTCAAGAAAAACTGTTAAAATCTTCAAATGAGGGTACTTCCGGTTGACCAATTCTAACCAAAATCTAATCAGCTCTTCACATGGATGTAACGAAGAGGAATACGAAAGAATTATAATTTTTTGAATTGTAGTATGGAAGTTATCGTAGACGAAAATTTTGTTACACACACACACACACACACACAGACACACATACACACACACACACACACACACACACACATACATACAGACATCATCGTAAAAATTGTAAAATCGTGTTCTAGGGACCCTAAAACGTGCTTATTCATCAAAAACGCACCACCGAATTTTTTGACCAAAGACAATACCTTCCTTACCTAAAGGTGACGGAAGGTAAAAATAATACATCGTTGAAAAGAGAAAAAAAATCGGTTTCTATTTTATTAAAATAATTATAGGTTGCCATTTGAAAAATAAAAGTTGATAGTCGTATCTTGTAAACCTGACTTTATAAAAATATCTACATCTGCCATCAAATAGTATATGTAAATTAATAAAACTTTTGTATGAGCCATTTTTTTCTATTACTTATATAAAAAAGATAAATGGGGGGAGGGGCGTCTTCCCAGACTCACCCTGTATTAGTAAATAGTTATTTAGGTATTAAGGGCAGTAAGTGCTTCCTACCGGTTGAGGATGGTTTTGGAGACAGATACGAATTCCAATACATTCGATACTGACCGCAATGCTTATTACCTACGTTTTTGCACGACAGACGTACAAAATTTAAAAAAATAAGATTTGAAAATTATTTTTACATTAAAATTTTTGATTGTCATTTTTAAAGTTTTGGTCGTAGTTTTTACTTACTTAATATGCACCTCGGCACTGAAGTTCCTTTTATCACTCATACGGTTTATTTTCTTCGGTTAACTATTATGCAGTAAAACAAATAGTTCAGCAATAAGACAAATATGTCGGATTCTCATTATATGATTGCACAGCCGCTTATCAGTGACTGACGCACAAAATTACGCCTGCAAAACTCGGGTCAAGTTACGTGCGTTGGGTTGTTATGTTATAGTTATTTAAGTATTAAGGACGGTAAGTGTAGTTAACCGCTTTGTATACCTACACGATCAGACATTTTGTAACATTTTTATACAATTTATCGAATAAAATTACAAATATTATCAATTTAACACTACGAATAGTTGTTTACTAAAGACAAAAAATATTTATTCACTTAGGCTCGTGGGCTTTTTGTACGATTTACTGTCTGTTATCTTCAAGGATGTTCTAATAAAACACTGAAGAGCTGACATACGTTTAACATGTGAGGCAAGTGGTCTATTATTGCATTTGGTAGTTTTCTTGAATAAAGTGGTGTTTGTGTTGTGTTCTTAGTGAATAAATACTTTAAGTGACATATTTCCATAATAAAAGGCAATATGCCGTCTTCTTGTAGTGCTTTTGGGTGCACAAATAGACATAGCAAGGATAACCCTCGGCAATTTTTCAAGTACGTATTATTATTCATATATATGTACACATATTTATTCATACTATTGTTTTAAATATTTTACAGATTTCCTTTAAATAATAATGGTATATTATTAAGATTTCAGACCTACAAAAGCATCAAAAATTTGCAGTGATTTTCTTGAAACAGATTATTTGAAAAGGCCTGAAACATATATAAGAAGATTAAAACCAGACTCAACACCTTCTGTATTTCTAAATTTTCCACCATATATGCAAAAGGCATCTTTTTAATAAGCAAACATTATTTTTAAATTCATAGTTCCATTTTATTGTAAATTAAGTATACAGGGTGTTTCAGGGCTAGTGTAACAAACTTTAACAGCTTATTCCTGAGGTCATTTTGAGCCAAAAATGTCATATGAACATAGGTTCTATTCCTTCTAGTTACCAAAATACAAGAGGTTGAAGTTCTATAAATAACACGAATTTTTTAAATTTTTGTAATCAAGGTACTTTCGGAAAACAAGAGTTATATTGAAAAGTCATACCTTATTTGTATTAATTATTTTTATTTATTAATATTAACGAATACGATTTGGACAACAAAACATACGATGACACAATTATTAACTAGACAAATAAATAAATTCTAAACACAGAACAACATAACCAAACATGGAATAGGTTAACACAATATGAAATAAGATAACAAATTTTAAAAAAATTACAGCAAGTTCTCAAAATGCGCGCCTTGAACTCGTATGCATGCTTGACATCGGCGAATCATATAATTATATACACGATAAATTACATTTTGATCAAAAGGATTTAAGTCTGGAGATCTTGCAGGCCAAAAGTTTGGACCTCCACGTCCAATCCACGTATTGGGAAAGTTTTGGTTTAACCACACAGTTACTTGTCTACCATAGTGAAGAGGAGCACCATCATGCTGGTACCACATCTGTTGTCGTACAAGAAGTGGAACATCTTTTATTAGTTCATGTAGTCTGTTTTCCAGAAAGTATCTGTAGCCATCAGCTGTTAATCGGTCAATTAAAACTTTAATTTTTACTTCGTCTCTCGTGAATTGGGCTTCATCAGACCATAACACGTTGGAAATAAAGTCAGGATCATTTAAATTTTGACGGAGAAACCAGCGACAAAATTCTAAACGAGGACCATAATCTCCGGGTAGCAGTGCTTGAACTCGCTGAAAGTGATAGGTATGTAATTCCTCACGGTTTAATATCCGCCAAACAGTGCTGTGAGACATGTGTAATTGGGCAGCGATACGTCTTGTGCTGATTTCAGGATTATCGAGAACAGCATCAATTACATTCTCTTCATCTTCAACGTTATTATTAACACCAATGCCATCATTTTGTATACCTCCCCGTACAGTTTTTGAGCCAGTTTCACGTAGACGCTGAAAAATGCGCGCAAATAGGCGATGGGAAGGTTGGCGTCTATTTGGATATCTGTCTTGGTATTCTTTGGACGCATAACGGGCATTACCATTACATAATCCATAAATAAAAATCATATCTGCATATTCAGCAGTACTATACCATCCATTATGAAACAAAAATACAATCAAAAGTACAACAATTTTTAATTAAAACAATTAATTAATACATAAATTAATTAATACAAATAAGGTATGACTTTTCAATATAACTCTTGTTTTCCGAAAGTACCTTGATTACAAAAATTAAAAAAATTTGTGTTATTTATAGAACTTCATATGACATTTTTGGTTCAAAATGACCTCAGGAATAAGCTGTTAAAGTTTGTTACACTAGTCCTAAAACACCCTGTATATGTAATAAATGTGTTTTATATTATTAAAATAATAACTATATTTTTTTAAATATACGCAATAAATATAAAAAATCTGTTAATTCATTACACTTATAATTTGTTCTTATTTTAAATTTGGCGCGTAGTTTGCCTTTTCTGCAAATGGTTGCCTTCCAGTTGCTTGCCTCACAGAGGTGACTACGTGCACAACATACAAGTTAGCAATCCAGTATATATATATTAATATCCTTGATTATCCCTACAGTAAATAAATCCTTCTGCCTTGGAAACCCTATCGGTAAATATTTAAAAAAACCCGACCGTGCAAAAATTACAAAATTAAATTGTCGTATATAATACCACTAGTGACTAGAATATTACCAGCAATTTTTGCCGTCATGATCACGGCTGCTTGTTCAGACGAAAATCGAAACGTGTGTGACAGCACGAGTGACGATTTACTAAAGCAACAAGCAGGAGTGAGCTAGACATAAATTACCGGTAAAATTCTAGTCACCAATGGTACTCGGCATGAAAATTTAATCAGCGAATTTTACGTTACTGCCTGCGAGTTACTTTCAGGAGCTTGTCCACTGTCCTTTAAAATTATATACCGTGTCGGCGGCAGACACAAAAGTGCATCTAAGAGCGACCCCAAAGACGGACCACATGTCCCATATAACTGAAGTCGTATCTGTTATAGTTCCTGAGATCCCAATGATGGCCTTCTAAATCCGAACATCCTATGTAAATAATTGATCGCCCCAGCTTGAATGTTTCGGATTTTGAATAAATGAATATAACAAACATTTCAAAAAATCATTAAAGTCTCATCTGGTTTTGAGGGTTTAGAATATTTAATGTTTATTTCCGCTTCATTGACTCGACTATATAAGACCGAGCTTTAGTATATTATGAATGAAAAAAAAATATTTTTTTTTGTACCCAGATCTAAGTATTGGGGGTTTCCGATATGAGGACGGTAGTCCTATAGTAGTTGTACATAAAGATAGAAAGTACATGCTATAAAAAACATTTTATGCCGTTATGTTTTACTTAGCAATACAATATTATTAAAAAAAATGCGATAAATTTAAGGATTGAAGGGTGAAATATTAAAAATACAACAACCTTTATACCAATCGAAAGAAATAAAAAATCTGGTGTGGCCAGCACACAGTTCTAGGTGTTTTACACAAATTCCATATAGAGAATTTCTTGCGAAAAGTTCTATATTTCCACTACATTACCTTCTCTCAGTTCTATATATTTTGTACAAATTTCATACAGAAAGTTTCTTAGAATTGATTCTATATTTGCAGTAAATAACACGAACATAATATGACATTCGCACTTGAAATTGATATCTGTCAGAATTTTTTAAATTATATTACCTGTTTCCAATGTTATTGCATAGCTGGCTGCTTTATGAAATTTAATTCCTTTATAATTTATAACTCAATATCCATTGAATATAATATATAAAATGTAATCAAATGGTATATAGAGAATAAAATATTCTTTAATATTTATAATAACATTAAATGTGAAAAAATTATATATAACACCGTTTTTTCAGAAAAACTGTTTAAATCTTCAAATGAGGGAACTTGCGGTCGACTAATTATAACTAAAATCTAATCAGCTCTTCAAATGGATGTAGTGAAGAAGAATACGAAAGAATTATAATGTTTAGAATTGTAATATTGGAGTTGTCGATGGAGAAAAAATCGACACACACACACATACACACACACACACACATACACATACACATACACATACACATACACATACACATACACATACACATACACATACACATACACATACACTACACATACACATACACATACACATACACATACACATACACATACACATACACATACACATACACATACACATACACATACACATACACATACACATACACATACACATACACGTACACATACACACACACATACACATACACATACACATACACATACACATACACATACACATACACATACACATACACATACACATACACATACACATACACATACACATACACATGCACATGCACATGCACACTCACATGCACATGCACACGCACACGCACACGCCCATGCCCATACCCATACACATACACATACACATAAAAATAAGTATTTTCTTAAAGTAATAATCAAATATGGCTCCCATTTAAAAAAATGTAATTTTGTGTTATATCTCGAAAATTTGCCAACAGAAAAATTATTTTCGTGCATCATTGGATAGACAATGATGTTATCTAACTTTTCTGTTTGAAACATTTTTCTCGACTGCTGGTAATTTAAAAATAATTTCGAAATGAAAAAAATCGATCAACTTCAGTACTCCCACATTATCAAGTAATCTATGACAATTTTTGACAAAACAAAAGCACAACTAAGATGGCCTCCCAAAGGCGCACCACATGTCCCATAAACTGAAGTCGTATCTCTTATAGTTCCCGAGATCCCAATGATGGCTTTTAAAATCCGGACAGCCTGTATAAATAATAGACTGTTTCAATTTAAAGAGATAAAAGATATGCGCAATAGGGATCTGCGCATGGTAAGAACAATTAAGAATTTTGACAACTTTAAAAAACTTCTCAGAAAAGTTACAAAAGCTTTTATTGGAGCTAAAATGTATATCGATGCAAATTTTCACCGAGAATACAGGTATTTTAATGACTGCAATATTTTTGACGTTTCATTTGACAGACCAACTGGCAGTTCACGCTATTTTCTTTCTAATTGCAGCGATAGAAAGAGATAGCAGTTAAATTGAAAAGGTGTATTGAGCGCCCCAGCTGAAGCTGAAATGTTTCTGATTTTGAATAATTGAATATAACAAACATTTAAAAAGATAAATCATTAAAATCGGATCACCTTGGCTAATTCTTCAAAATTTATAAATTATCATTTCTTTTATAAATAATATTTGAAATTACTGAAATACTTGTCACTCAACAAACAAAAAATTGACAGACGTTGTGTCTTAGCAACGCCGAGTCGTGAAATTACAGTGGCAATTTTCACCAGTGAAAATTGTCATTGTAATTCAAATGTGATTGATTCAATTCACCAAAATTCTGTGTTTTAATTGAATGACTGATTTTGAGTGGAATTATCATTTCAATCTATCGTAATGCTTCCATGATAGTACCACCTTAAATGTTTTAAATCTAAAATCAAAATGATAAAATAATGTGCTAGTCATAGAGATATTAATTTAAAAACTCCAAAAGTACATCATTATTCTTAACTTCCATTTCCTACATGCGCGCTCATCATTTCCACCCCCTACCCTCGCGGGGTTATTGTAGTGACACATTCTCCACACCTCCGCGTCCTTCCCTCCCGCCATGTATCGTATCAACTATCGGCGACGCGATGGTCAGACAACAGTCCATACTCATAACTTATCACGACTAGAAGTCATTCCGTGAAATGTGTATCATTACTTACTTCGCCAGTGAATAACTGAATATTTTGATAAAGTGTTAGTGAACTGGAGAAAAAGGTAAGTGAGGTTAGGAGAATACTTTGACAGCTTTGATTTTAAAAAGTGAAAATGGAGATTGATTATCGGAATGTTTGAATGTTTAAAATAAAAATGGATGTTTTTTGTTTGGTTTTAATAAAGAGGTAAATAAAAATAATTCGAAACTAGACAGTTAAAAGGGCCGGATTAGCATACAAAGTCAAATTGCTTAAGCTAGACACCGGGCCTATAACCTACGAAAAAAGTTCTAGTCAAAGTTATATTTTTTTCTTGATTTTTTGATCAGGTCTGCCTATTGCCTACGGGGGATAGGGACAATTCGGTTCTAGGCTGATGGAATTTTTTAAATATAGGTTAATTTTATGAAAATGCAAGTAAAGCTAATGTAAATTACTTACTTTTAGAAAATATAAAAATATATGTATCATTCTATTTAAAAAATCAACGGTGACTTCGCTTCTGGCCCGGCGAAACCAGAACCAGAACTTAAAAGCTTTTTACACTAAAAAGTGGCATCTAAGTTAACCCCCAATTTAAACTATAGGTCAAAATAATAAAGAAAATAGCCATTTGTGTGTAATATTTTTTTTTTGAGCCCACTCATGTTGCGTGAGTTAAGTGCTTCATAACCTCTTTATTTTTCATTAACACACACTTTTTTAAAAGTACGAAATGATTTGTACTCTAATAGTACATTAATAAGGAAACCTGTTAAAGTAAGAGCCGCTTTGCGGCAAGTTTTACAAAGGACTAGTGCGATAACAGGCCTTACGAGACATATTTTTTATACAGGGTGGGCCCTAGAAATAAGGTCGTATACCATTTTTATTAAATTTTCTGTGAGAATCGGACGAAATAAGAATTTTAGTGCAAACGCGACTTAAAAATTTTACGTAATAAGCGAGATATGAATTTTTAAAGTTGATTTTCTTGCATGACGTAGCTGGTACTTCCAGTGGTCAACAATCTGTTAGTTCTAGAGAGAACAGATTTTTTCGTTTGCATAACTGAAATATTTTTATATAAAAACTTATACGTTATATTCACAAAGAAATTATTATTAAGCATAAATAACATAAATAATAAGCATTTTTTCTTAATAAATTATACAACATTACAGTTTGACAATATTATGACATAAAGTATGACGACGGAAGGCGCTAGTGTTTGTTTGTTTTGATTTGATTAGTTAATATTATTATTAAATTAATTAATACATATTACAAATTGATTTAATTATAAATAAATTATTATTGTTAATATTACTAGATATTATAATTAAACAAATTCATGAAACATAAAATTGTATTTTTTTTGTTAGGTTACACAACAACGTGACAGTTCATAATCATTCAAAGGTGACTGCAGCAGACGAGCGAATCTCGTTTTTAAAATAAGGAGACCAATTAAATTCTTAGGACCTAATGCATCATACCTAATTAGTAATCAATTTTAATCGCTTGTAGTTTGCGACCTAATCAATATTGAAACTCATTTTTTTCACTAATGCTCATTAATTTATGTATATTTTCGTCTACTTATTTAACATAGTTAAAATTTGACTATGGTATAGTTATCCTATTTCCTTTTTTTGAAGGCGAATAAAATATAAAGTATTGCTGATAGACAAAATTTATTTATGGATAATTAAAGAAGATAATTTAAAGTTTTAAATCAGGCAGTTTTAAACAAAACATATATAAGGCGGTGGTCACCGTACTCTACGCACCAGGGCATCGAACCCAAACCCGAACCGAACCAAAACCGGAACCAAACCGTAACATTTTAGCGAACCCAAACCCAGAACCGAACCTGAGATACATTTTTCAATTGAACTCGGACCAGAACCGAACCGGATATTAAAATTTTGGTTCAGGGTTCAGCTCCGGTTCAGGTTCAGTTTCTGTTCAAAACATAAGCGGTAAGCGCGCGCAGTTCTGCGTCTGCGTTGCTGCCTGTGTGGTCTGTTGCGTTATTTTAATTCTGGCGCGCATTTATGCTTGTTGAAACTTGAAACCTGTCATTTGCTGTTGTGGTGTAGCGTGTAGCTAAAACTAAAATTCGGAATATGGTGGTAAGTTATACAATATTATCTTCAATGGGGTCATACGTCATACCAAACAAAGTACCTGGGTATATTGATTTTTTTTTATAAATGAAAAATTTACCTAACATTTATTAAAAAAAATTAATTTTATTTTACTTTTCATTCATGATTTTATTTATAAACATCCTGGGACTGATGTTGTGTTACAACGTCATAATTTTGTACGCACAGCCCGGGAGAGTCTACACAAGGTCGCAAAATTGTGACGTCATTTGAAATTTTTTCTGTAAAACAAGAAACTTATGACATGAAATATATACAGGCTGTTATTGAATACGAGTTACAAAATCATTATATCGAACCGAACCTGAACCCAAAACCTGAACCCGAAACAAAACCGCAAATTTTATTGACGCTCGAACAATAACCGCACCCGAACCCATCATTAAAAAAAAATTAACCTGAACCTGAACCGAACCCAGTTTCTGGCGGGTTCGCTGCCCTGCTACGCACTGATGCAACCGATTTCTGAAGCTAGCTAGTGGCGTACTCAGGGGGCGCGCAATGGGAGCGATCGTCCCTTCTAGACCTACACATATTTTTTTTATATCAGTGATGTTTCGAATTAGTTGTAACAATTGTCATAAAATTGCTATAAGTTTTGTTCATTTACCTCGAAATTTCTTCTAATAATGACCCCTCACTTAAGTAAATCTGACTTAAGTATCGTTCACAATAAAAAAATGCAACTTGTTATCAAGAAAAAAATTGGCGTGATGAAAAAATTGGGCTGGAATTTCTAGGGAAGAGACAGCCATTTTCAAGTATAAATCATGCTATTGGGTGACAGATTTACTTGTTTAATGTTTCTAATATTTTAATGTAACGTTCCTATACCTTATCTTTAAAAAAATCTTTGCTGTTATTTTAAATATGAGACAATAAGTATATGAAATTGTTTAAAATATATGTATATTAGGGTGGACCTTAAAAGCGGTACAGTCGAATTTTAACCGGGACGCCCCGTAAAATGGTTCCAAATAAATAAATAAAAATTGTGCTGGCAATGATTTCGCTTAATATTAATATTTGACCGTGCTAAAATGCCCTTGAATTTCTCTATTTAAATAACATTGGGTTTTGACGCATTTTGGAACTTTATTTTTTCCTAGCCAATAGGAGGTTTCAAAAATCCACTCAATGTTGGAATATATACTAAAATGACCCGATAATATGTGGACAAAATTTGAAGTCTCAATCATTATTCTTAAGATAATTATAGATGGTTAAACTAACGCCCAAAAGCCTATAAAGCTATTTACAATTTTCTTAAGAATATTGATAGGGATTTTAAATTTTGTCCACATATTTTCGGGTCACTCTAGTATATATTCCAATATTACGTGGATTTTTTAAACCTCTTATTGTCTTTGACAGAAAGACAGTTCCAAATGTGTCAAAACCCAATGTTATTTAAATGGTGAAAAATTAAGTGCATTTAGGTACGGTCAAATATTAATATAAATATTTATTTGGAATCACTTTAGGGGGCGGCCCGAATAAAATTTGACTTGCTCCCTTTTAAGGTCCACCCTAATGTATATGTTAATAAAATTCGCGAAAAGTAAATACACAAAAATTATATATAAATTTCCTCTATGACAACCCTTCCCCTAGGCCAAAATCTTAGGAACGTCACTGTTATAATAGTACATTAATAAGGTAATCTGTTAAAGTACGAGCCGCTTTGCGGCGAGTTTTATAAAAGGCGAGTGCGATAACAGGCCTTACGAGACATAGTTTTTTATACAGGTGGGCCCTAGAAATTTTCTTTTTTTAAAGGCGAATCAAATATAAAGTATTGCTGATAGACAAAATTTATTTTTTGGATAATTAAAGAAGATAATTTAAAGTTTTAAATCATGCAGCAAAGTGGTGGTCACCGTTCTCTATGCACTGATGCAACCGATTTCTGAAGCAGAAACTCCTCTCTTCACGTTCGAACATTTGAGATATATCCTGCCGAATACGATTCTTCGGCTGAAGCAGGATTGTAGGGCAGTGTTTGTAAACGAAACCTATGCCTTGAGATATTCCCATAAAAAAGCACATGGCCTTATTTCGGGCGAGCGCACACACAAGACTGCTTCAGCTGAAGAATCTTATTCGCTAGGAAATAGCCCGATTGTTGGAACGTGTAGAAAGGAGTTTTAGAAATCAATGTACAGAGAATGGTGGTCACCACCTTCAAGATGTTTTGGTTAAAACTGAATTACTGCATGATTTAAAACAATAAATTATGTTCTTTCATTGTCCAAAAATAATTTCTGTCTACCAGCAATACTTTTTATTTCTAGGCCCACCTGTACTATTTATTCTGTTGAGATAATTTTATAATTATATTAGATTTATAAAATGCGACTTGTCAAAAATGAGTGTTGGTATTTTTCATCAGTTATTTTGGAGCATTTCCCGCTAACAATTTTAACTTCATTTCATAGATGAAAATTCTTTGTTGACTGACAACAATGAGATTATATGGCTAAAGTATAGAATATGGACTAAACTCAAAATGCATTTAAATGACTACATATCGGTACATTACCCTTCTATTCCATAAAATAAACCAAAATTAGGGCTCGAGAGCAAGGATTATATGTATATCAATTATCTGTCAGTTTTGAAAGCAGTCATACCGCATCTCTAGAAAACGACAAGCACGATAAACAGTGCGTTTATACAGAGACGGATTTAGGGATGGGTTTTATGGGCTACAGTCGCCAACAATGCGACATACTGTATTAACATCCTGCATCGATGATCAAATTAATGATTTTTATTCTTGACTTAAATATATGATTATCAAAGATAACACATATTTTATATTCAATCACAAAGATAACACTTAAGCTTCAGGTCATTGATTTCTGAACCGCAAAATAACAAGTAATTGTATATTTATTTCTGGTTTTCTTCATTCTTTCTTTGATAGGTATGTATAATAGCTTCATCTGTGTCTTACTAACACATTTAGTGCCCTTATGACTCATTCTGTTTACGTTAACTGTGGCAAAATTTCATTTTGGACAAAAAATGTGAAATATCTGAAATTTAGATTTGACATTTTAGATATGTCACTGTCATTGTTATGTTTATAATTTATTGGTGATTTTTACCTTCCGCTACCCTTGGTAAGGGAGGTATAAGGATCGTGCTAAAAATCGCATATCGAGATTTTGGTAAATGCCCACGTTTTAAGGTCCCTAGAATCCAATTTTAACATTTTCACGATGATGTCTGTGTGTATCTATGTGTGGATCCTCTGCTCACTGAAATACAATCATTCAGAAAATTTTGAAACCTTGGACCCGATACTTGAAATCATGCGAAATTTTCCGCACGGGACAAAATTCGTGTGGTTAGTTTCGTGCACGTTGTTTTTTTAAACTGTCACTGTCAACCTGTCAACTAAAGCTGTCAGCCGTAGCTGTCAACGACGCTGTCATAAGCCATAAGTGTTGTAATTTTAATATTCGAAATTTATTATATATATATATATATATATATATATATATATATATATATATATATATATATATATATATATATATATATATATATATATATATATATATATATACATATATACATGATATATTTGATATAGAAGGTATTATTTTTCTCAGTTTCCAGTATGTACGTACATAATATGGCAATATTAATATGCAAATGTTATGTAATAATAATACTCTAATTTTGCTAACCATTTCAGATTTGTAATGCAAAGCTCGTTAAGAGGCACCTAAAATACCTTTCTAACAATCCATTGCATCGTTCTATGAATGCACGAGCACATATGTGTAGAATATTATAACGATACTCAAGTGTATGGAGATTCTAGATTTATAATTGGCGTCATTATAAGATCATAAAACGTACCCGGAATTATATAAAAACATAATTTGATTTATATCATCTAAGTACTGATACACCAAACACAAGTAACAGTGACAGACACAGTTTCGTGTGCGAATGATACTTTCAAGTTATTCATACCCATACGATGTAATTGCGCACGGAATATTCGCCTACGACCACACGGATTTCGTTTCAAGAATACCAATATGCAGTTCGCATGCGCATCTCTCCCACTTAAGTATGCGAAAAATTTCAAGAATCGGGCCCCTTGTATTTCGATTTTTTTCTGTAATGGAAACAGCCCATTAGATTTTGGTGTAAATTGGATAACCGGAAATGGCGCTTTATTAGAAGCTCAAAATAGTTTTTCTTCGAAAAATACCCTTAAATGTTATTTTGTTGAGATTAATGTTATTTTAAAAATTAAAGATTATTAAATATTCTGTAGATTTGCATTAATACTTTTTCTATATATTTTATGGATAAATTTATAAAATTATCTATAATTTAAATCCCAGAGCTTACGCTTTAAACAAACAAAACGCAGTTATTCAAATGTATGTAACTGACAGATAAATGTCACTATCAAAGAACTAATCATTTCAAAATAATATTAGTAACGTTTTAAAAAGAAAAAAGTAAATAGAACAATAGAAAAGGAATTCAATACAGTTTCCAGCATAAGTAAATATGTATAGGTATGAATTTAGTTTAATAAAAATTAACGATTCACAAAAATGTTTAAGCTAATCCTCATTTTTGGATTAGTGAATTCTATTCTATCCCGGTATTGAAAATTTAATCTTCATTTTATTATAGCGCCCTCGGAGCTATGGGTTCGAATCCCATTAAGGCATGGATGTGTGGGAATGTGAACCCACTCTGTAATTGGGATTTAATTCTGTTGAGGGGTTTAAAAAAAGGTAGTTACTTGGATTAGGTTAGACTATATTTTAAAAAATAAACTGTCATAATTAGAGTAAAATTCGCTAATCCAAAAATAAGGATTAACTTAATCTTTTTTGTGACTTGGGCTGTAAATGGCGGGAGGTATTGTGTTGGCCACACCAGATTTTTTACAATGATTTTCGTTCTTAGGTAATTTAATCTTAGATATAATCGTAAAATGGAGTAGTATTTTTAGTTTAAGAACGGAATAAACCACCCCAAAATCACGAAAACTTAATCACAATACAGGTTGAGAAGTATATTGTAGTCATATAATATTTAGTAATATGAATGTTCAGAATTACCAATAATAAAAAAATAATCAAACGCCATTTTACAAAAATTAACAAAATTTTACTTAATAATAATATTTTCAAATACAGTGGACCCCCAGTAATCCGACAAACGTTTTGCAGGGCAGTGTCGGACTATCGAATTTGTCGGATTATAGAGTACTGCCCAAGACACCCTATAATCCGGAATTTTTTACAAACGAGTACCTTGTAATCCGTCAAATTACAGATCCAGTGATAAGATTCTATATGTTATACTCTGAAGTACAAATCATACTTCATTATGTATGTCAAATTTAGTAAATTAAACAACACAATAGAGAGCTTACGTTTTATTATGAAATTAACGTCATTAATGCTATAGAACTTACAAACAATAATAACTTTACATTAGGAAATATGTAATTGTGTACAAACAAATGTACATACTAAAATAATCAAAAATTACGAATAAAAATCATACTATGAATCAATCATCATCAAATCAATACCTATACGCGTCGAGCAAATTAGTGGTGGAGTCATGTCGGATTACAGGGGGTGCCGGATTAGCCAGGGGCCGGATTACCGGGGGTCCACTGTATAATTATTTCTATTAATGGTTTCAAATACATAATAATAATAGAAAAACCAATAAAATACTGTTAATAAAACATTTAAACATGTATAGAAAATTTCAAAAATCCCTAAACGATGACGTAAACCCATTAACTGGCTGGATGCCCTATATATAAGTACAAATTATTCATTTTATCGGTTCTTTAATGACACGTATACACAAATAGATTCTTTTTCGTTTAATATTGATGCTTGACTTTGTATTGATGGTATTCCGTATTAGAATTAATAACTACATTCATATTTAATGTACCGACTCAAATTCTGGGAAATTGCGTGATAATGTTACTTGTATATACGAATCGTGTATACTAAATAATTTAATAAAATATTATTATTGTTATAACTAATTTCAAAATATTGTATACAATATGGTAGGTACTCGTATTACTACTAGAAGATGGCCCAATAAAAACGCCAGATTTAATTTTTAAATCTAACATTTTTATGTATTTAACCAATATAAAAGAATGTCATTCAAATGAACCCCACGACTCTGTTCGCATACTTTCTAACCTCTAACCCTATGGATGAAATGATTTTCATTCTTTTTGTTCTTCAGTTTTTCCCTATTTTACGAGCTATTTTATTAGGGGTCGCTGTTCCTTTCTCTTGTCTTTCACTTATTCCTGTTCAATATCATATCATCACATAGCCCTTTCTCACTAAAGTCTGCTGCGTCACAGTCCTTTTACCTTCTCTTTGACCAGTGCCGGCTCTAGGGTTGCTTGCACCCCGATGCAAATTTAAATTGAGCGCCCTATATTTTTTTTAATGAATGTAGAATTGTGCACATCAGACAGATATTAACAAACATACTCGTACATACCTACAACAAAGCAAAGTATTGTAACGTTTTTATTTATCTGGGCGAAGTATAAATATTAGACAATTATTACTAATTAAAATTAAGTGTTTATTAAACTCACTAACGAAAGTTACTATTACTAATATTAAACAATTATTAAAAACTAATTAATACTAAAACTATAATTAAGTAGATAACACTAACACTAACACTATTTATTTAACCAATTAACACTATTATTTATTTCCACGATATTATTTATTTCACTACGCGTTCCAATCTTAGACTGCCGGTCTGTTGCAGATTCTTGTAGACTGTTTACGCGATATTTATATCACTATATACTTATATCATGTTCAGCTGTCCGCCTACCGACCTCCACAGCGTCTATATACTCAACTGACTCAACAGCATCTGTATATTCATCTGCTCGGACAGAAGTCACACCTTTCACCTCACTGTCTGTTTATTTATGTAACTCTCTCTCTTCCACAGCCGCAGTGTCACCAACTATCTGTATGCCACAATTCTTCAACACCAATGCCGAGTATCCACTCCAACTCGCTGTTACTGTCCTTGTATACCTAGCTTCACAATACTCGTCCACACTGCCGAGTATTCACTTTCAAAGCTATCCCAATATACCAGTAACTTCCAGACTCGCCGTTACTGTCCTCGTACACTATAGCTTCCTAATACTCGTCAACACTACCGAGTATTCACATCCACAGCTATCCCAATATACCAGTAACTTCCCGAGTACCTACTCGACACCAACTGCATACGCTCACCATGATACTGCTGTGCTTCTCAGACTCACTAACACTCTATATGAACATCTCTATGTCTTTCCATGTAACTAACTAACTGTCAGTCAACCCCCGATCATACAACTAAAGTTGTGTGATCGGAGACTCAACTGAACTAACTGTTTCTCGAGCATAGCTACGTTCCTTATATACAGCTGCCATTATTTTCTAGAACAATGTACAATATTCGAACACATAATAACAATGAACACAAAAGGTTCAGGCGACCGGAAGTAATTAAACACGTCGCGACCAGTCTGTTTACATCGGCCGGATACTAGCGCGATTATGTCACCGCTATAAATAGACACTCACTTACAGTGGCGGCGACGGCGGGCGTCCCATGTTACAGTATATAAAAGTTCAAGTAGACTAGACTAGTATTATAGACACACAATATTATGTCCACTATTGGACATGGAGAATATAATTTGTACTTGAATTTACGTAAGAAGAAGATTTCATTCATGATTTTATTTCTTACTTTATTTGGTTGCTACCGAATTTCAAATTATGCGCTTTCAAAACATATGAACGACATTTCCGCGCAACGCCAACTTTTAGTTCGTTCTAGAAACTTTTCGATCCGCCCTCGTATGATGAGGTACCGAGCATTTACTGGTAGAGCGCATCTAGTCTCATTTTCAACGCAATACCACCCGGCATTTATTTATTAATTTAAATCAGGGTTGTCATGAAAAACCCTAGCCCGAAAAAAAAAACAGTCTAGTAACTGTTTTCTCCCAGAACCCTCTACTTTCGGCATGATTACTATTATGTTTGAAACTCAATTACGAACTAAATAGTATGTTCATCCAGAAACCAAAACACAAGCGGCACGGCGAGCTGGGGGCTTGATTCTTGAAACCGTGCGAAACTCAACGCACGCGAACAACATCGCGCGGTCCTGTATCGTGTGCGCCCAAACCATTTACAAAATAGGTATTCTCGACTAGTGTGCGATATTGGTGAAGTTGTGCGCATGCAAATGGATGAGCACAAACGAACGAACTTTCTACCAACCAATAATATGCTTTCACTAGTATCATGTGATGTTATTATAATATGTTCGACTGTCATAATATCACTTTAGGTTAGGTGTTCGGAGTTCGGGCCTCATAGCTCGCACTCATTTTAGTTTAATACAATATTTATTCTATAAAAAAAGAAACAAATGATGCTGAGCAGAGAATTAAGTAAAATGATTTTTTAACAGCAATTTGAATTATTATAAACATAGCCAAAAACTGTAAGAAGATATAACCAATATTATTAAATTCAATCCCCAATTTTTAAAATTTGAAAGCTGTAACGAAAAGTAAGTTTCATATTATGTATTTAATTTACGTAAATTCAATAACCATTTTCTGTTTCTAATATAAGTTTTAGTTGATTCAACACTTCTACTTTAGTCATAACCAACGCATAATAATGAATGTATTGAAGTCAATTTAAAATACCTCCTGCACACATTTTCTAACTTTAATTTTATAATAATTTATATTAGCCCATATAATCTGGTATAACACATGCGATATTTCCTTCGAATGGTTTCGACCTACTCTATGTTAGCGCATGCGAATTTTTCATGCCTACCCACTCTTTTCGTACTCAAGAATACCATAGGGAAGTTCGTATGCGCCAAAAGTATAAAAGCGCATACGATAAATTTCGAGAATCAAGCCCCTGGTTATTACAAGTTCGCTAGAACCTAGAAGAGTATACGCATGAAATCATGAATAAACTTGTACAGTTTAGTAAAAATCGTATTACATTATATTGTAATTGAAATATAATAAACTAGTGTTTCTTGTAATTATTTTTAACTTGTATTACATAAACAATGTACTTAAACCCCCGCCCCCAGAAATGTGATGGGTTTTTTTTTAAAAAAAACCAGTGGCCTGGGCATATCTCGGAGAAACCCGGGTTTTTGACAAGTTAGAAACTGAATTCCATTCCATATAACTATGGTTCTATTTAATATATTATTAATTTGAAATTAGTCCTTTGACAGTGACATTTATGTGTCAGTTAGATATATTTGAGATGATATGAACTGTGTAACGAAAGAGTTGTTTTAGTTTAAAGCGTAGGCTCCAGGATTTAAATTATAGGTAATTTTACAAATTTATCCCTAAAATATATAGAAAAAGTATTAATGCAAACATGTAGAAAATTTAATAATCTTTTATTTTTATAATAACACAATTCTCGAAAAAATGACATTTAAAGGTACGTTTAGAAGAAAAACTATTTTGAGCTTTAAAAGTGCCATTTCCGGTTATCCGATTTACGCCAAAATCTAATGGGCTCTTTGCATATTAGAAAAAGGTCGAAATGCAAGGTTTCAAAATTTTCCGAATAATAGTATTTGTGTTAGAGCGGAAGATCCGCACATATATGACCTAAAAACGTGGTCATTTACCAAAATTTCGATATGCGATTTTTAGCACGATCCCTATACCTCCCTTAGCAAAGGTAGCGGGAGGCAAAAAGTATGGCTATTCACGCCCCCTTTTGTTAAAATTTTAATTTTTGTTGTTTAATTTGGAAACATGATATATTGTAAGTATGTGGACATTCAATTAATACTTTCGTAGAACACAGTCATTAAATACAAATAAATAAAAATAACATTAAGGATAGTAAAGATAAAATTTACAAATTTCTCTTTTTTCTAAATAAATGCATTTCAATATGCGATTCTGAGAATTCATACTAATACATTATGAAATGTAAAATATTGACCTGTTAATGCATTTGATTTAAAAAAATGTGAGAATTTTTACGTTGTGTTGTTTATTTTGTTCTCATTCATTTTAGTTTGTTGTGTGGCGTACAATGCGTACCATGTGCTAACTGGTGGCAGCGCGCCAAAATTTTCAGCGCGCTTTCGCCATATATTCACTGTTTCGCTAGTTATTAAATTGCACTTTGTACTAATTTACGATAAAAAAATCTGGTGGGGACAACACGATACCTCCCGCCATGCACCGCCCGAGTCGCAAAAAAGATTAAGCTAATTCTTATTTTTGGATTAGCGAATTTTACTCTAATTTCGGCAGTTTATTTCTTAAAATATAGCCTAATCTAATCCAAGTAACTACTTTTTTTATAATAAAATGAAGATTAAATTTTAAATACCGGGATAAAATAGAATTCACTAATCCAGAAATGAGAATTAGCTTAAATTTTTTTGCGAATCATTAATTTTTATTAATCTAAATACATACCTACATATTTACATATGCTGGAAACTGTATTGATTTCCTTTCCTATTGTTCTATTTACTTTTTTTCTTTTTAAAACGTTACTATTATTAATTTGAAATGATTTGATCTTTGACAGTGACATTTATCTGTCAGCTACATACATTTGAATAACTGCGCAACCAAGGAGTTTTGTTTGTTTAACGCAAAGCCTCTGGAATTTAAATTATAGATAATTTTATAAATCTATCCATAAAATATGTATTTAATAATCTTTAATTTTTATAATAACATTAATGTCAAAAAATAACATTTAAAGGTATTTTTCGGAGAAAAACTATTTTGACCTTCTAGTTTCCGGTTATTCGATTTACACCAAAATCTAATGAGCTCTTTCCATTACAGAAAAGGTCCGAAATACAAGATTTCAAAATTTTCTAAAAAATAGTATTTGAGTTAGAGTGGAGGATTCACACATACACACATAAACACACACACATGCACGCATGCACGCACGCACGCACGTACACACACACACGCACGCACGCACACGCACACACGCACACACACACACACACACACACACACACACACATATATATATATATATATATATATATATATATATATATACACATACACACGTACGCACATACCCACATACACACAGACATCATCGTGAAAATGTTAAAATTGGATTCTAAGGACCTTAAAACGTGGTCATTTATCAAAATCTCGATATGCGATTTTTAGCACGGTCCCTATACCTCCCTTACCAAGGGTAGCGGGAGGTAAAAAATGCATTGTATCTAAATACTTATAATATATTAACTAATGTAAATGAATTAGAATGACATATTCTCATTTATAGAAGTAAAACACGGTACGCGCGTCAACTGGACATGACATATTGGGTGATAGAAAAATAAAATTTTTGCAAGCATACACAATTTGGTGACATAAAAGTCCGGTGGATGTTCAACAACAAACAACATTGATGTTGTGTGTAAAGTAATATACCTTTTAATTAACAGAAACAACACTCATGCTATATTAGAAAATTAATAAAAGTTAATAATATATTTGTTTATTATTTATACATAATTATTAATATGCGACCTTTGCACTAAATATTTTTATGTTTGTATTCGATATATAGACAAGCTGAGTTTACGTTTTTAATTGAGCTGGTAAATGATATATGTGACTATGTTTCCGTGATAAAGAGCAAAAGCTCCGCCCATTTGAATAACGCATGAAACATGGCGTTCACCTCTATTCTGTTCATGCCATTCGCACATGTAATGATAACTGGCTGGAAATATCCTATTCTTTGTATTTTCTACTAATTATTCATACGCTCGTGAAAATTCCCAACAGTCAAATATATTACGTATCGTAATATTACGGTATGCAATTTGTAGCTGAAACATAATGTAACGTTTTATTTATTTGGGTGAAGCGTAAAAATCAAATATATCATCATGGCTTATTACCCATTGCTGGATGTGCCAATCTGCTTTGTACACAGATATCGGTTGTAATGGCAAGATGAAGAGTCAGCCTGTCAACAGTCCCTTCTCGGGCGCCATTTTGTGAGGGCAAAAATGGTCAGTCTGTCAACTTTACTCGACGTTCTCTTCAGTTCTCCTTGCTGTCAAAACGGGTTTCTCGGGCGCCAATCGAACGGTCGATAACACAGCACAGGAGAGGTGAAGGACGCTATTATAGCGTCGCTGAAAAGAGTGGCTTGAACGCCAAAAGGGCTCGGGTAGCTTAGTGGAGACAGAGTTCGGTTTTTGACAATGAAATCATAATGAATTTTAATATTTTATTAAAATATATTAAAACGATAATAGTAACAAATAAATGAAAGTAGCAATCGTTAGCCTACTATAGGGTACTACAAATGAATCAGCGGTACTTGCAGGATTCGTTTATTAAGAGAAACGGTCAACAATGAACGGGCAACAATTGGCACACACCAAAGTTGAGAAAAACAAAGCGGTAACAGTGTGACTGTGACTCACTTGTTGTCACTTGACAACACTCATCAACAATCGCGATTACAGCAAACAGTGGTAAACCCCACTAGCTTTAACATCCGGCTACGGCGGCATCCGTAGCCGTACAAGGCACCTTCTGCACTCCCTCACGGGCTGCCGGCACACACCAACAGCACTGAGTCAGAGGCAGCCAAGGTCCTAACCAACTGCTCGCCCGGCACTCACCAGGTTCGCGGAAGACGGCACACACCGTCTCCCCGAGAGAGCACACACTCTCTCCATAAAACTGTTGCTTGGGCCCGTATTTATACCCCGAAAAACCGTTAAAAATACGAAAATGTTTTTAAACAAGTATCTAATCATCCTGCAAATACTTGCTATTTTAAATCAAAAATATAAAAAAAATACAAACTCATGTGGGATCGAATCAACGATCCCCAGCGCGCTGGTCGACCATGCTAGCCCTTCGACCACGCTGTACCTAACAGGTAAACAACAAATTTATAAACATTTACAATTTTAAACAATAATACAACAATTCATTTTACAACAAACGACATACAATATAATCAAACAATTACATTGTATGCGTAATTTCAACCAATACAAAATAATAAAAATGTAAACATTTTTACTGGTGGGATTTGAACCTCGATTTGAATTTATAAACTTCAGCAAAAAAACTAACTTGTTAAACACAAGACTACAATGCTAAACATGAAAATTAAATCCAAATCTATTGACCATTGTCACACGGTAATAATGAGATATTTGCACCGTGCGGGCAAAGATATATAGTTAATTAAGATAAATGTTTATTAAACGATAAATAAATATTTAAAAAATAATAAAAATGACGATTACTATGATTAAACAAATATTAAATACTATTAAGAGTAAGAATATAATTAAATACTTAAACACTAAGATATTTATTTATTTATTTAAACAATTAACACGACTATATACTTTCATCCTATTAGACTGCCGGTTGAGTTAAGACTGTCTACGCGATATTTATATCACAATATTTATGTCACTATTTATTTATATCACATTCAACTGTCCGACCTCCACAGCGTCTGTATATTCAACTGACTTCCACAAATAATATTTCTTGTATTATTTAACACGTTTGTGCCGACGCGTACCACCAGTGGTACATGTAAATTATTTGAACGAATGTATTATAACCTGTAATTTTAATTTTTTATAATTTGTGATATGTTAAATTTAAATTTAAGAGTATGCAATATTAACTTCAAAGTCGGTTTTCTATAACTACCTTTTTCAAAGAACTGAATGGTATTTAGTGCATCACAAGAAAAGTGACAAAATCAGTTACGGCTGAGATGAAAGACCTGTAAATAACACTCCGGCGCGAACGTGTTAAACAACAATAAATAATTTAAAGTAGAACATGAGTTTAACTTATAACAGAAGCGTCCTCGTCGCGGCCCTGGGTACTGGTTTTCTAACTAGCATTAATTCTGCAACTACCAGCAAACAAGTTATAATCAGAACTATGGGAAAATCGGTGGACATTCGCTTTTGTGTTATTTCGTATATACTTGTAATTGCTGGATACGATTAAATAAAATATTTACATATCATATTTTACAATCCTATTTGTTTAAAATTCCGTTTATGTCCTACGCTTACAATGCAGTCGTTGGAGGTGTTACGTAACAGCAAGAGGCTAGCTGTGACGTCACGAATTGAGCATTCAAGCCTATAATTTCGTGTGGCCTGACCCTGTGACCCTGATGAGTGCAAAGGAAATGTCGCATGTGTGATCCTTAAGGCCGTAATAGTAATACTTCTACGTTTATACTTATATATGGCATCAGAAATGTTATAATGTTAATTTTCAAATTTTTATCAGTACAAATTTATTATCAAAATTGTATAGTCATGTATGTAACTAATTGGAGTGTCAGGATGTATTCGTATACGACGTGTTTACGCACTCGCTTCGCTCCTGTGACAATTTTCACGTTTAATGCGAAAAACACCGTTATATTGCAACTTATTACACATATAGCTATTCGTTTTACGTAAAATAATATCAATACATTATTTTAGTTACAATAAATCGAATCTAAAATCTTAAAAGCACTCCTTATGTATTTCTTTTTCATTTTAACAAATTGATGAGTACCTAACCTACTATTAGAACAATTATAGACACGCAGTAAAAATGTCTTTGTTTTTCTCACGAATCATTGATCGATATAGACGCAATCGGCTTTTCTTTAATTCATTTATTACCATTTCTTTTTTAGGTCGATCATTCCACTTAATAATTCAATTTCGTAAATGTTACCTAGGTAATAACTAGATATTGTATATTTAATTGACGCATTCGTTTTTTTTTTGTTCAGTATATATATATATATATATATATATATATATATATATATATATATATATATATATATATATATATATATAAAGGGTGTAAATGAAATACGTGCATTAAATTTAACCAGTAATATAACTCGGCGAGAGCAACAATATTTCTTTATAACTTTTTCTCGAAATCGCATA